>PVHY01018911.1:0-28353 GCA_004024945.1 Uropsilus gracilis | reverse complement strand
GATTCTCTAAGGTTGAAGGCCTGTGTCTAGATTTATTTTTGTTTGTTTTTGGTTTCCTTGTTTGTATTTTGCATTTCAATTTCCTGTTGTTTCTGCACAACTTGTTGTAAAAACTATGTTTTCTCCTATGATATGTCCTTGTTCCTTTATCAAAGATCAGAAAACTGATTATATTTATTTGAGTCATATTGTATGCTCTTAAAAAAAAAAAAAAAAAAAAAAGTTCCCACATCAGTCCAGGACTTTCCCTAAATACAAGCACTTTGTGAGCACTTGCTCTTATACACACAAGCGCCCATCTCTTCCCTCTACCCTTGATGGGCTCCAGTCCTTAGAGGAACACTGCCTACGCTTCAGTTCAGTAAGATGCACTGTTTTCCTAAGCCGGTAAGTCACATCATCAAGGACTTCCATGAGCACACAGGGAGGACATGTTTTCTATTTTTTTTTTTTTTTTCTTTTTGAGACTAGGTCTTGCTAGATTACCTGGGGTAGTCCTGATCCTGAGGACTCAAGAGATCCCCAGCCTCAGCCACCCAGGTAGCTAGGATTACAGGAGCCTGCTACGGTGCCCGGATGGCTCCCTCCCTTTTTTTGAGACTAGATCTTGCTATTTTGCCTGGGGAACCGCAGGCTCATGTTGCCCATGGTACCATGGACTCAAGCAATCCCCAGTCTCAGCTTCCCAGGTAGCTAGGATTACAGGCACGCACCATCACGCCCAGATATTTTTTGGGACTAGGTCTCTCTGTGTTGCCCTGTGCAAGACTCGAACCACAATCCCCAGACCCCGCTGCAACTCCATAAGCTGTCATTTATAAACACTTACCACTGTGCCTGGCCTACCGGCTTTTTCAAGACCAGGTCTTGCTATGTTGTCCAGGGTAGTCTCACACCTGCGATCTCAAGTGATCCCTGGCTTCTTGGCTCCCAGTGCTTGGATTATAAGCGCATGTCACCATGCCAGCTATGTTTGCTTTTATTTATTTTTTTTGAGACTAGGTCTCCCTATTTTTGCCCATGGAACCACAGGCTCAAGTTGCCCAGGGTACCACGGACTCAAGCAATCCCCAGCCTCAGCTTCCCAGGTTGCTGGGATTACAGGCACGCGCCACCATGCCCAGCTATTTTTTGGGACTAGGTCTCGCTGTGTTGCCCCGAATGGGACTCGAACCGTGATCCCTAGCCCCTGCCGCTTCATGGGCTGAAGACTATCAGACTGAGAGCCAGGTCAGAATGAACAAGTGAAATCAGGCACTTTGGGGGTGTGGACACCTGATTCCTAGCAGTGTCAGAGATTGCTGAGAGATCCTGGTCATCATTTACCCCACCGTCCTCCCTTTACATTTGGAAAACAGAATTAGGGTCAGGGTCAGAGCACAGCAGGAGCAGAGTCAGAGCAGAATCAAGGTTGCTTTTTCTCAATCAGTCTGGGGCTTTCTGTATCACTGCCTGCTGCTGGGGTAGCTACAATAGAGGGGAGGCACTTAGGGGCGCCAGCATCTAAGTCTACAACCCAAGTCTGAGTCCCAGGCGGCTGCTTTTCCCTGCTGTCAGCCCACCTACGAGTCCCCCTTCTTAACTACACCTGGCAAAACTACCAGAACTTGGGAATCTGCTTCCTCATCTCCTTTACCTGCATGCTCTGCCTGGAAGGCAAATTCTACTGCCTCTGTTTTCCAAGATAGAACCCTTAGCACCATCTGCTCAGGAAAGATGCTAGGAAAAATCAGGGGCTCTGGACCCAACCTGAAGTTTATTTAAGTGTCTCTGCTCTCTGAGCACCACCATGAGGTCCCTGATACTGTGGCATAACACGGTGATGGCAACTTGAAGGGGACCATGAGCTCTTCATTACCTGTGAACTCGCCAAAGAATTTTTTGCACACCAGCCTAAGCAGAGGGCGGATGTTCAGCTTCAGCTCCTCCTTAGTCAGGTGGATGCCAAGCTCGTCCAGGGTCCTTGGGAGGCTGGTGTCCACATCACCCACAACCTGTGATGGTACCAGATACCACATCAGATGTAGCAATAGCTGAGTGCTGCCATTTGGGAAGGTCAAAGGGCAACCCAAAGGGCCACCACACACTCTCCCTCTTCTAAGGGAGAGCTACTGGTGAGGGCAAGTGTGGTTTCAGGGGAGTCTGGAGTCAACCATTCAAACCAAGCCTGGGTGAAGCAGGCATGGGTAAACGCGTACACCAAATAACAAACCAGGCATGTGGTGGCTATCAGTGCTGCCCCCTGCTGTCTGAAAAGGAGCATCTCATCCCACTTAGTTTCAATTAGCTCTTATTCAAAGACTTCTCAGAATAAGAGAATCACTGCTCTGGAAGAAACCAAAAAAGGTCACCTAGCAGTTCTTCTGTCAGGCCAGGGCCAAGCCAAATCATCCTCGGCAGACTTGAGGTCTCTATTGAGACACAGCCTATAAATTTCTTTACTAATCCACTAAACACATTTATTTTATTATTTATTTATTCTTTTTTAGGTCTCACTATTTTTGCCTGTGGAACTGCAGGCTCATGTTGCCCGGGGTACCACAGACTCAAATGATCTCCAGCCTCAGCTTCCCAGATAGCTGGGATTACAGGTGCGTGCCACCACACCCGGCTATTTTTCTGGGATTACGTCTCGCTATGTGTCCCCAGTGGGACTCGAACTATGATCCCTTGGCCCCGGTCACGGCTTCCTAGGCTGCCACTTACAGGCACGCACCACCATGCACAGTCCACACATTTGTTCTATAACTGGGAGAAAAGTCTGTGTGAACATTCCTGTACTCTTTAAAGACTTGTGCCTCTCAAGTAGCACAAATTCCTCTCAATGCAACATTTTACTCTTCACTTTGGATCACCCACTAGGTCCTGACCACAGTGTGATGCATCCTCTTCCACCTGACAAAGCCCACACACACATGTACAGAACAGTCATTAAAACCCAGATCACACTGCCACGCTTTTAATACCTGCAAGAGAGCTCCTGTTATGGGATGTACTGTAATTTAATTACTCTTTTCCAGATTTTCACTGATTAAGAGTTCATCTATTTACAGTTTTTTTTTCCCTTTTCTGATATTATAAATAATACTATAACATATACAAACCACCCAGAGGACTTTCACAATCTGCAAGTTAAACTTCTACAGCTGAAATCCTTAATTCTCCAATGTCACAACCTTCTGAATAGTCAAAACCCTTGCACAAAACTCCTCTAGGTCGCACCTTCCTTCCATTCAGACCTGCTTTGAACACTGATTCTAACACCAAGTCGTGCACTGCAGGGCTGTGCACTGCAGGGTTCTCAAATCAGACGACCACCGGGGACCAAACAGCGTCGTGCTTAGTGACACAAAACCAGATGGCCTGGGAGCAGCATTCTGAGCTCTCCTCTTTCCTTTCTCAACTTGTCGGAAGGGCAAACCCAAGCCAGTTCATACACTCACCTGAGCGAGGATCTTATAGAGGGGCTCCAAGATGAATTCCACGAAGCTCCTCTGGGAACTGCTCGTTGGGGCTTTTTTGGTGAACTTTCTCCTAAAGAGAAGAAAGTGCCATGATGATCCAGGAGGGAGAAGGCAGTGCCCCCGGCCCCTGGGCTGTATTCCCTATGTTCTGAATTAAGGGTGAAGGGGAAAGGAAGGCATGTGTGATGATAGTATTTCCAAAGAGAGACCCTGAAAAGGCTTATGGGATCACTCTCCACCCTGCAAGGCCAGCTGTGATGCCGCTCCCCCACCAAGAGCTCAGGCAGCTCACCCAGGTCTCACTCAGAGGAGGAAAGGGGGCAGTTCATGTCTATGACAAAAGTAGGTTTTAACCTCAGGAGCTCTTCTCTGTCTGCCCTCACTTACTGGGAAAATGGATCACCCCTCTGCAGAGTCCCATCCCACACTCTACTTACGTCTTAGGGTTGAAATAGATGTCACCCCAGAGTCTCTTAGCAAACTCCTGGTAGTTAATGTCACCTATAAGAGAGATGATACAATTATAATCTAACCAGCAAAGAACTGTTCACGATTCTGTTTTAAAAGGACACTGAGGCACAAAGGACAGGACTGTGCTGACAAGGTTGTGCTGGAGCTAGTGAGCACCCAGGGGTCTCCATCTCCAGCAAGCACCAAGACTGAACTATGGACACGGGTCTGGCTTACATTTGGTCCTTTCACGGATAGGCTAAAGAGTCTATAAGCTGTACTCTTGAGCCTGCCCCTTCTGCAAATGGAGCTGCCAGAGTGCAGTCCAACCTCCCAGTTGCAGTCACCCTAAAGCTGACAGTGGACAGCTTGTCCTCTGGAGAGAAAAAACTGAAGATAACATTTGTCTCCTCTTTACTAGTTAGTTATTTTCACTTTGACCTCAGCCACTAGTCCTGGTCAGATTGAACCAAGCAGCTGAGGCTTTTAAAGGTCAAAATTCAAGGCTGCCTGAAACATTCAACTAGCTCACTGATATCACGGACTGCCTCCTGGGTTTCTGCATCCAGATGTTGACTATTCCCACTCACTCCAGATGACATAAAAAAAAATTAATCACCCTTTCCCTAAGCCACATTTTCCTTCAGATTTTCCTCTTACAGTGAAGCCACCATTGGCACTTCATCCAAGCTTGAAATTTTTCCCCCCTGCTTTGTTAGGAAAAAATTCTCCCCTTCTTTCCCACATTAGTAGTTACCAGAACTTTTCCGTTCTCTGGGACCAGCCATGTCACTTACATATATTATCACTGCCCTGAGCTTTGCCAGCACTCTGACAAGTATCAGGCCAGCGCCTAACAGGTTTAGGCTGCATGCTTATTGAAAATAGAACAAGCGAACACGCTCCCAATCTTCTCCCTTCTCTCTTTTTTTTATTTAAGACTAGGTCTCGCTATTTTTGCCTGTGGAAACCATAGGCTCACGTTGCCCAGGGTACCACAGACTCAAGCAATCCCCAGTCTCAGCTTCCCAGGTAGCTGGGATTACAGGCGCGTACCACCACATCCATCTATATTTTTTTGGAACCAGGTCTTGATACGTGGCCCCGGCAGACCTCGAACTGCAATCCCTGGACGCCACCACGGCTTCCTAGGCTGCTGCTTAAAGGCATGCGCCACCATGCCCAGCCAACCTTCTCCCTTCTAATCCCACAGATAATATTAACCCAACATTCTCAATTCTGGATCTGAACACTGGCAAAAAGGCCAGACAGAAGTCACTTCCTGCATCCAGTCACACATACCATCCCATTCCAGTTCTGAACAGTTCCCAAATGCCCACAGAATGAAATCTGAATTCCTGAACCTGGCATTCCAAATCCTCCCCAGTGTGGTCCCAACCCAGCCTGTCAGTAGTTTTATTTTAACTCTTCTCCTTGGAAAGAGTCTGCTCTCACTGAACCACCACAGGCCAGGCCCAGCTGCTCACATGCCTCCTCTACCAACCCCATGAATCTGGACTTGCGACTCCCTTCTTCCCACTTGTCCCATCTCCTTCATTTGACCTCGCCTGACCTCCCTGCTGTTGGAGCCAATGTCCCCTCTGACTTCCCTCAGCTCAACCAGCCTGGCAGCTCTCTGGCACCAAGTCCGTGCTGCCTCATACAGTCACTCATCACTCTGTAGGATTCTGTCTACCCAGTAGAGGAAGCACCTAGAAGTTGGAGAGATTTCTTCTCAAGTCTGGTTGTACTCTCTGCAATAGGTCATAGCATCAGTTTTGGTTGTATAGTGTGATAGAAAAAGCAAAATGAATTCTATTTCCAGTGACATGGGTAGGTTCTGTGAATGAGGGCGGAGTGTTCCCATATGTAAAGCACAAGGGAAGGATTCAATCATCTCTGAAATGCCTTCCTACTGACTTTCTATAAGTCTAAACACAGTTTTTCATAATAAGCTGGGGCCCAAGCTGACTTCTTCATAATCTGACAGAAGGTTGAAAGGATGGGCAATAATTTCTCCTGAGGTTCAGAGCCATTTTCAATCAGAAATTCAATCATCTCTACATTATAGTTACAGAGAGGTCTTGGACTTTGCTTTACATGATAATGCAAAGAACATTCAGACACAGATAAAATCTACCAAAACCCTGTTGAGAAGAATTTTAATTTCCATCTATCCATTTTTTATAAGCAAGCTACCTACCCAGAAACTTGGTTATTAAACATTATTAGGGCTAAGGATGAAAAAATGGTTAAGTTGTACATAATCTAGCCATACAGTGGGGAAGTGGAGAGTTACAGAATATTTACCTTGTGTTTTCATTTTATATATAAGCATGTATATGATACATAAGATCTGCTGCCTGTAAAACTGACCAGAGAAGGCATTAAACAAAATGCTTGCAATGGTTATGGTAATGAGATCATAGGTGAACTGCTTTCCAGGTTAAAGTGTATACTGATTCTCTGCTCTCTACAAGGATGCATTATGTACATGCTTTTTCAATCATATACATTCTCACAAAAGCAAACATGCTCACGTTGTGAGGACAACTGACTGAAAAGGACAGAAATCCTGGGGCTCCAGTGCTTCTCAGCTATGAGAACTCTCTCTGAACATGTTGCATGAGCTCTAAAAACGGGGTGCTAATGACCTCTTCTAAGGAAACACAGTACTCAACACACAAGCCCCTAGGATGTGGTTTCTGCTGGAATCTGGAGGGAGTCAGGGAGATGCAGAGTGAGGGAGCCCCGGGAGTTGGGCTCCCTAAGGCTCTGGTGTAAAGGGTCTAGGACTATGAAACTAGCTGGGAACCCAAAAGAGGTTCCTTCATGCAGGTTGCAAATCCAGCAGGATGTCTCAAGTAGGCCTTCAACATTCCCATGTGACTAGATACTTCTGGGAAGACAGAAGCGCTACTAGCCACCAGTCAGGCACAGTGGCTTGTGCCTGTAAGCTTCAGCTTATGAAGCGGCTGGGGCTAGGGGTCACGGTTCAAGTACCGCTCAGGGCAACACAGCGAGACCTAGTCCCAAGAAATATAGCTGGGCGTGGTGGCGTGCGCCTGTAATCTCAGCTACTTGGGAAGCTTAGGCTCGGGATTGCTTGAGCGTGTGGTTCCATGGGCAAAAATAGCGAGACCTAGCCTAAAAAAAAAAAAAAAGAAGCGCTACTAGCTAGAGTGAGTTCATCACCAAGGAAGAGGTCTAAAAGGGTTTGAGGACATGGGTAATTTTGTTAATCAGAATCTGTCTCGGCCGGGCATGGTGGCTCGTGCCTGTAAGCTTCAGCCTATGAATTGGCCGGGGCTAGGGATCGCGGTTCGAGTCCCACCTGGGGCCTGTAGCGAGACTTAGTTCCAAAAAAATAGCTGGGCGTGGTGGCATGTGCCTGTAATCTCAGCTACTTGGGAAGCCTAGGCTTGGGATTGCTTGAGTCTGTGGTACCCCGGGCAACGTGAGGTTGCGGGTTCCATGGGCAAAAATAGCGAGACCTAGCCTCAAAAAAAAAAGAAGCACTACTAGCCAGAGTGAGTTCATCACCAAGGAAGAGGTCTGAAAGGCCTCTGAGGACATGGGTAATTTTGTTAAACAAAATCTGTCTCATTCAACAAGAGACTTTACTCCTAAAATGAGTTCCCTCTTCTATTCACCTTCATTTTTCTATTAATTAGAAATCACTTAGCCTAAAGAAATTGCCCAAAGGTCAGATGTCTAGAGACTAAAAACAGTCCCAAATGTGATAACAACAGCTGATTAAATGCTCCCCACACCAGGAGACTCTGGCATGAGTGAAGCCAACTGCTAAACCATTCAGCAGGAAAGGCATACAGGACTTTGGGGAAGCTGGCGAGACCCACTGCCAGCCAAAGCTTACCAAAGGTGTCAGCATAGATCTTGGCGAAGGAGCCTAGTGTGAAGCAGATGCTGTACTGGGAGCTGGAGAAGCAGACGTTGCCCAGGAGAGGAGACAGGATCAGGTTCTCATCAGTGGAATACATGCTGAAACAGAGACCAGTGAGCACAGTGCCAGGCTGGGAGCAACTCATACACCCCAACAGGCAAGAGGGAGGACTCACTGTCACAGCCTCTCTCCACAGTATCCTAAGTTCATTCACATTTAAAAGAAAGCCAGAGAAACAAAGGAGTCGAACCTTATTAACACTGTTTTTAGGGAATTTCTTCATTTAGAAATACAAGTACTCACTTTTAAAAAGTTGTCCCCTACTCCACTGTATCCTACTCCTATGTTATCTTCCCAAAAGGCAGCTGCTTTCAACAAATTTGAAGTTGCTTTTATTTATTTTTTATTTTTTTGAGATTAGGTCTTGCTATTTTTGCCCGTGGAACCCCAGGCTCTCGTTGCCCGGGGTACCACAGACTCAAGCAATCCCCAGCCTCAGTTTCCCAGGTAGCTAGGATTACAGGTGCGCACCACCACGCCCAGCTATTTTTTTTGGAACTAGGTCTCGCTACGGGTCCCAGGTGGGGCTCGAACCGCGATCCCTAGCCCCAGCCGCTTCATAGGCTGAAGCTTACAAGCACGAGCCACCGTGTCCGGCCTGAAGTTGCTTTTAGAGCATTCACTTCCATATGCCTAAGTAATTGTTTGCTATGCTATTCCTTGTTAAAGAGGTTGAGATAGGCCTGCCTTTCGGATTTTCTACTTTGGTCAGGATTTAGTCTTGTCCCACCCCTTGTTTCTTCTAGGAGGAGTTATCTTTTGGACTCCTGATATTATTTAAGCTCTAGTCACCCCCAGTCCTTTCAGAGACACGAAGAACAGATAACTCTGTTGAGAATCAATGCTCCTCACTAGGGAAGCTCCGAAAGCAAATCTGTCTCTGGTGGCACCACGCAGGATCTGTTCCCAACCCTCAAATAGAGTGTGTTCTCTCAATAGCACAGCCTCCTCCTGTGTCCTCTGTGGAGTCACCCAGTATGACTTTCAGCCTGCAGTCTCTGAGAGACGTGAGTCTTTAAAGCCACCCTGCTGGATACTCTAAGGTCTCTCAACCATCACTCATACTCATTAATGTAAGCCCAGAATCCATCTTGTTGAAAGCAGCTATATCCACAAAACCATTCACTCACTGGTCTGTGTTAATAAAAGAATAGCAGTTAACATTATTCACCAATCAATGACTGTATTCCAAGCACTGTGCCAAGTCTACTTTATCATATACCTAACACCTTATAATATAATGTTCCAATTAGGTTGCTGCTATCATTACCATTATTGTTTCCTTTTTACAGAAGCAGAAAGTAAGGTTCTACAAACCTAAGTAATTTCCCAACTTTACATGAGATTAGACTGATTCTAAAGCCTATAGTGCTGGTCACAACCTAAACTGAAGATGTGAGTTAGGGTGCATATCTGGCAAAGACACAGAATGAAGTCAAGGCTGGCATCTCCCTATTGAGGTCAGAGTGCTTAGAGTCCTGTCCTTCAAGCTCATCAGTGTAGGCCAAGAAATCAGAGTGACCCCCAGAGGTGTTCAAGGCGAAGATTTATATGAAAGACCCCTGAGCATGGGAAATCCACTCCCCAGGCTCCTATACCTTATCAATCCATTGACCTCATCAACGATGTGGCGCAGCTTGTAATAGGCATCTGTGGGAGGTAGCTTCAGCTCTAGGATCAGTCTGTCGATCTTGTTGATGCACACGGTGACTGCCAGCCTCTCCTGCACAGCGTGCTTGATCAGTCGCTCCGTGTTCAGCATCACCTGAGACACACAAGGCTCAAAGGGTGATGAGATGAGCAAAGGTAATAGAGTCCAGGGTAGACTTTTAAAAGCGAAGCCAGGCACAGTGGTGCATGCCTATAAGTGACAGCTTATGGAGTCATGGCTGGGTCTGGGGATCGCAGTTTGAGTCCTGCCCGGGGCAACACAGCAAGATCTAGTCCCAAAAGAATAGCTAGGCATGGCGGCACGCATCTATAATCCTAGCTACCTGGGAAGTTGAGGTTGGGGACTGCTTGAGTCCGTGGTACCATGGGGAATATGAGTCTGTGGTTCCATGGGCAAAAATAGCGAGACCTAGTCTCAAAAATAAATAAATAGATAAATAAATAGATAAACAAACAAACAAAAGATGAAACATGAGGGGAAATGGATTGTTGGGTGGAACCAGTGAGTATATTGCCCAAAATGAGATGCTGGACTATGGGATGAATGAGTACACTTGAAGAAGCTGGGTGTCTTTGGTGTTGGAGTTGGAGACTAGGCTCCACAATGCCTTTCAATAGATGTAAGTGTAAAAACATTGCAGGCATGCACAGGGGTGTTATCTGTGTTCAGTGCCGCGCTTCCGCACAACCCTAGTTCCCATTTAGAGAAGCCAAAGCTCCTAGAGAAATGGTTGATTTCAGGATTGAAGCACAATTACTAGATGAGTCTAGAACAAATTTTTTTTTTGAGACTAGGTCTTGTTATTTTTGCCTGTGGAACCACAGACTCACATTGCCCATGGTACCACAGACTCAAGCAATTCCCAGCCTCAGCTTCCCAGGTAGCCAGGATTACAGGCGTGCGCCACCATGCTCAGCTATTTTTTGGAACTAGGTCTCGCTGTGTTGCCCCGAGCAGGACTCAAACCGCGATCCCCAGACCCAGCCGTGACTCCATAAGCTGTTGCTTACAGGCATACACCATTATGCCTAGCACTAGAACAATTTTTTTGTGTGTGTTCTAGAAAGTACAGAAGCACTCAGAATGCTTCCTTATCGTCAAAAGGATAAAGAAGTCAGGCTGCAGGAGCACTCACTGCCCAAGTCAGGCCCAACTGGGGTACTGAAAGAGATGAGGCTGGTAGCACATCAAAACCCTGAAAAAATTAATATCCATATGTCCACTATTAGTGAGTGAGTGAAGGAGGGAGAAGGGAAAGTTCTTCCTTACAACAGAATTCCACCAACAACTACAGAAGAAACGACAGGAGTTAGAAAATCACCACTGGCAACCATTACAGAAGTAACACAGGCAGGACCAATAGACAATAAAACTAGTAATATGTAGTTTGCTATGGAACAGAATGTATATATGTAGACCCAAGCATCAGCCCACAAAATTCCTTATACTAAGAGGAAACATAATGACACTGGAGAAGCTTGGCAGGTCCACCTTCACCCAGTGAGCAAATATCACCAAGCATGGAGTAAAGCGACATCGTAGGTCTCCTGATGCACCTACCTGGTAAGACTTTAATAACTTCACCATCATAATGAATAAAACCCCTGACTCTAACCATGAGGAACTACCCAAACTGAGCCTTTCTACAAAATAAATTTCTTTTACTCTTCAAAAATGTCAACATCATAAAAGTCTAATGAACAGCTAGTTCTAATTAGAGGAGGCTAAAGAGACATCAAGACTAAATGCTAATGAATCATCCCGAATAAAAATTCTATAAAGGATGCCACTGTGACAATTAGTGAAATGTGTGAAACCAAAAGAAGCTATAAGAGCTATAAGAGCTATACAGCAGTAATGTAACCTAAGTGTTGAAGTCCTTTTGATCATTGCGGAGATTCTGATCACTGCGATGATGATGCAAGTCAATGTTCTTGCTTATAAGATATACATTCAGAACTGGCCAGGCAGGGTGACACGTGCCTGTAAGCGGCAGCCTAGGAAGCACTGCGGCTGGGACTGGGATAGCAGTTTGAGTCCCACTCGGGGCAACATAGCAAGATCTAGTCCCAAAAAAACAGCTGGGTGTGGTGGCGCATGCCTGTAATCCCAGTTACCTGGGAAGCTGAGGCTGGGGATTGCTTAAGTCTGTGGTACCCCGGGCAATGTAAGCCTGTGGTTCCACAGTCAAAAATAGTGAGACGTAGTCTCTAAAAAGAAATACGTTCAAAGATAATTTCAAATGGCTCACGGTGGAAATACACACATACATGCAGAGAGACAATCACATAGCAGATGAGGGTGACTTCTTTGTACTGTTCTTGAAACTCGCCTAACTATGAAATTATTCCAAAATGAAGTTCATTTTAAAAAGGCAACTCTGGCTCCCCCTGCTGCCTAGCTCACAAGGTCATTTGTTCTTTCCATTTAGAAACAGAAGACACTTTGGGCCTTTTAACTCCAATCTTTTTCTAGTTTAGAAAAACTCATAAATAATTAAAATCCATTTCTATGAATATACTCTCCTCTCTCCCTTCTATTTACATTTACTACTTTATTTTTGTGTTTCCTGAATGGCAATGGGTCCTGGAATTCTGAACTTCACTGGGCAAGGAAATAAGAGACTCCTTTTGAGAACTAATTTTTGTGTTTGTTTGTTTATTTATTTATGACTAGGTCTTACCATTTTTGCCTGTGGAACCGCAGGCTCACGTTGCCCAGGGTACCACAGACTCAAGTAATCCCGAGCCTCAGCTTCCCAGGTAGCTGGGATTACAGGCGCATGCCACCAGGTCCACCTATTTTTTTAGAACTAGGTCTCACTGTTGCCCCAGGTGGGACTTGAACAGCGATCCCAGCCCCAGCTGCACTCCATAGGCTGACAATTACAGGCACATGCCACCATGCCTAGCTGAGAACTAATTTTAAGTTTTGCTAGCTGCACTAATTTTGGAGCAAACATAAGCCTTAATCTCACAGACTTTCAATTTCTCTGGCTCCCAGCTTGCTTGGTACTCTGGGTACTGAATGGTAAATTTAATGGAGTGGGGGGGGGTTTAAGGGGAGCAAGGAGAGTCTAAAAGAATAGAGTCAGACTCACGCCCTCAGCAGCATCGATGAAAAGGACCACTCCATCTGAGATACGCAAGCCAGCTGTGACCTCATCAGAAAAGTTCACGTGTCCTGAAAAGCAAATACCAGGTTATCACTTGCCTAGTGGCAGCATGCACTCAAAGCAGGTGAATGCTCATATATTCCCTTCCCTGCTCCCCATAGCTCACTGCAGTATACACAATTCCACTATTAGCACCCCATCTTGGGTTAAGCTCTTATATGGGAGGCCCTCCCCATAAAAAAAGAAGTGTTTGGCCTGTGAGGACGCAATGCCTTCACATCCATACATCATACAGTCTAACCAGCACAAAGGAGAATTCTATGGGACAGAACATAATATGGAGGCCAGGTAAAGGCAAAGGTGTGCCTGGAGCAGACAGACAGTTCCTGGTGCTGCTTGTGGAGTGGGAGGCAGGGCTGAGAGTTGTGAGAGGACCGGGCACATGAGGAGCAATGTGCCATCAGAATTGAAATCTCCCTGCTACAGCTCTTCCCAGAGCTGTTTCTCTCCATAAGAAAGCTGACCAAAGGGCAAGGCATGCTGGTTCCTTGATAGCCTGCATGTCCACCAGCGGTAGGTATGCCACCCCAAAATCTCCTTCAACAGACTGAGTCTGATGCCAGAGACCATGCCAGAATTGGGCCTGACACAGGCGAAAATGAGTGAGATTGTTCAGAATTTAAAGATTCTGTAACAGAGTAAAGAGAGTAGCAAAATAGAAGACCTAGAGCACGGCGCTTGCTAATTAACTGGCCAGATGCAAAGGAGAGAGTTAAATACAAAAACAGGCACCGTGCTCTGCTCTAGAGAGGGGAGGGCACAGGAACTGGGCAAGAAAAAGCAATGTCTACCTGGTGTGTCCATGATATTGAAGAGGTAAGACTTCCCTTTGGTGTCTGGCAGGACCACTGTCACAGGAGTGCTTTTGATGCCGACCCCTCTCTGCAAATCACAAAGAGAATGGTTGAGTCTGCCTTCTATGTATAAGAGGGGTTCGTTCAGCTTGTGGGGCTTGCCAGGTGCAAGTATATTATGCTGATTTCTCTCCCTGTCGTGGGTATGACTTTTATCTAGGTCTCTAATCAGGATGAACTCTCTTACACAGCATTTGGGGGCTGGTTTAGTTAGACAGCATGGGTGGTAGTTTAGTTCAAATGCAAAAAGGTAAAATAAAGTTAACAAGCAAAGCAGTATTAAATCTTAACAGAGGGTCCAGGTCCTAAAATCTTATCCTCCTTATCTACTGGAAACAAAAATAATAACTAAGCAGCATAAGCAACAACAAAACAAAAAACCCCAAACCTGGCACTTTTTTAGTTTTTTTTTAAAATATAAAATCTACAACTGGAAATAAGTATTTACTAAGCCGCAAACGAACAGCAAGAACGGCAATAGCTTAACAGGTGCTGATGATCACATGCCAGCACCTTTAGTTAACCAGACGATGCACTTGTGCTCTCCTTGTGGCCACTTGAGAAAGAGAAAGAGGGGAAAGACAAGGACTTGAGGAGGGAGATGAAGATCCAGGTGGAAAAAAGTACCATCAGTTGAACTGGGAAATCTGCTGTGCAGATTTAGAGCAAAAACCAATAAGCCCATTCCCAAAGAGCAGCTACTCTGAGGAAGAGATCCTATGGATGGAATTATCTTAAGAGAGCTTAAGGATGATGCCATGCTTAAAAAGTCATGTTGGCACCGGCAAACTGTGTATAACTGTACATATCATGTCTTGGTATTTGCCTATGAGGACAAATTAAGTCCAGTCAAAGACAGGAGGGTTCCCTCCAGCCTGCCTACTCAGCATTCTTTCCATTCACGGGATGACCAGGCAGGGAGATAAAGCACTTGGTCTCACTCACAGGCATTTAAGTTTATTATGAAAACAACAAGGTCCAACTGCATCATTTTTCTAGAGTGGGAGGGAGGGTGCTGTATGGCCCAAACTATTCTCACAAAGGCTCCTCTACATTTACTACAAAACTACCATAGGTGGATTAGTGTAGGCAACCAGTTTCGCTAGGCATACTTGCTTACCTCTTGCTCCGTGAAGAGGATGTCGGTGTAGCACAGCTGGAAAGAACGAACTATCATTACCACGTGAACATGGAGTCCTCCCACACCCAAAGCACCAGACACTTTGCTTTGCCTTCCCCGAGCTCAAGAGTTTCTACTTCAGGAGAACAGATTTAAGACAGCTGGGTATCCCCACAAAACTTCCAGACAATGAGATCTGGGCCTCCC
This sequence comes from Uropsilus gracilis, assembly GCA_004024945.1. Lineage (NCBI taxonomy): Eukaryota > Metazoa > Chordata > Mammalia > Eulipotyphla > Talpidae > Uropsilus > Uropsilus gracilis. Next base: position 13,447 of record PVHY01018911.1, on the reverse strand, counting down.
AGATGGAAAAATGGATTTATTTTTGAGGGGTGGTGTGGCCCCTGAAGACCAGGAATAGCTGGAGAACTAAATTATATCAAATGCACTGAATTCTTAGAGTAGCAGAGGGAGACACATCAGCCGCTGTGGAACCCCCACAGGTCAAAACAGTCAATCTGACAGAGATTGAACATTTATTGCACTGAGACTCGCAGCTACGCTTGGCCTCATTCACAGGCATTTAAATTTATCATGAAAACAACAAGGTCCAATTGTATCATATTTCTAGAGTGGGCTATTAATACTGAGGAAGGAAGGGGCTATAAAAGTCAGGATATATCAGAACAGAGAAGTAGTCCCAAGCGCAGAGCAGATCATCCAAAAATACTGCAGGGTAATACTCTTGGCGCTCCTGAGAAAGTTGAAATTATTTTTTGAAAGTTATTAATAAAAATTATAATGATAAAGCAGCACTTTGTAGGCATCATTACTTATAATGAAAAGGGAGGTTAAAGGAAGTTGGAGAGAGACAGTCCCATAACACTCTGAATGGTTTGTCCCAAACTCTTAAAAGAATTTCTACTTACATCCTGGTCGTAACGCTTTCTGATTTCCGGGTGAGTCTGCTCTATTAAACAATCTACAAAACACGTCTGAAAGGGAAGAGAAACTAAGACTTAATCGAATAGGAAAATCTTCTCCCAGTTCCCAACATACCATGTTAATTGAGGGATAAGAAGGGGGAGAGGAGAACAAGGAGGATTATGGGAGAGCAAAGGATAAACACCGAATCCCCAGGATTTATTTTCAAATGAAAGATGAAATCTTTCTTGAACAAGCATCTCCCAGGAAATGAAAACTTATAAAACCAGGGTAAGGCTCAAGGCTCCCTCTTCTGTCCAGATGTAGACACAAAGTTCAATCATGCAAATGGCTTAGCAGCAGAAAAAGTTAAAATGTCTGTCACTGCATGGTTTCCCAATAGGCACAGGGGAGCCCAGAGTCAGGATGTCCAGTCCGATAGCCTCAAATCTCATCCTGTGACTCTAAGGACTGAAAAAATGAAGAGAAACCCTGTTCTAAGCAGCTAAAAGTTCTCTCACCTTGCCATGATGGAGATGTCCACAAAGGGTCACATTTCTGATGAGCTCTGAATTATCCATCAGATCTGCCAAGAAACTGAAAGGGGAAAGGGAAAGAGAAAAGGTATGTTGGCAAGTGCTTCCAAACGGGGAGTAGGACAAAGGTGGTGTCGATTTTTCAGGCCCGTTTTCAGGCCAGGAACAATTTACAGACCAGCAAGAAACAATTTTCAGACCAGCAAGAAAATGCTGACAGAACCACGTTCTTTATCTACAAGATTAAGACTTTAGGAATGGAACAGACTCATCCAGGAGGTAATACAACCTGTGTAATATCATGGGAATTTCCACAATAAAATAAAGAAGCAAAATGCAAGCAAGAAGACACACAAAACCAAATGCTAGAATGAATACATACACATGAGTTCCATCTGGCTAGATGCTATAGACATTTACTCCACTGATGCCAAAGGGATTTAAAATCACCCCAGAAGCTGTACTTCTGAAATTTTGCCATCAGAGCTAGTGAGAAAGCTTACAAGAAAACCCCACCTTGTTAATTATGCTAAGCAGAGGACTTCCATGTCAATCAAAACCAGAGGAGCAGTTTTCTTCCCAATCACTATCACCCATACTACTAATGGCAAGTGACCTTCAGGAGACCGGCTCTTCAAAAGATCAAGTTCACTTTCAAAGACTGAGGTTTTTAAAAAATCATGATTGAGAATGCAGAGGCATATGAACCAAGTTCTGGAGATAGCTAAAAAGCTGTTTCAAAAATGTCTGAAAGATGGCAGTGAGCTGACTGTTTCAGAAGGGCCTCCACTCTTTTGGAGATACAAGATTTCAATATATTGTACAAAAGACCCATTATCTAATAAAGACTCACAAGCACTTTAATATGTGAGGGTGTTACAAGTGCATATCACTGATCAAAACCTGTTTGTAGTAAGAAAAACCTAAAATATTCTACATCTATAGAATATTTGTGTCTTCCTTTAAAAACAGAGTTGTTATGTGCCCCCAAACACTTAATAATCTCAGAGGTTGGCCTCTAACACCACACTAAAGGCCTGGAGGGAAAGAAAAGTGAGAACTGGCAGATGGCCAAGAGAAGAGATAAGAATGAGCCTAAGTATTCCAGCAGCCAGAGAAGCGAAAGGAAAATTTCAGCACATTGCATGGAGAGATTTCTGCTTCACAAATCACTGGCTATTTCAACAAGAGAGCACCCCCTACCTCCATGAAAAATGACCCCACAATGCTCATGCTGAGAGGCTGAGAGACCTTATAACTTACTCCATTTCATACACTGTGACAGGTAATGTCTGCTCCATCAGAGTGAATTTCTTGGTTTTCACTGGCTTAATAATAGGTTCTAGGGGGGAAAATGGTAGTGATGGTTAGGTAGGCATAAAACAAAAAACAAAGGACCTATATTCCATTAGACTGAGCTTTCAGAATGTATGATATATGACATCAATTTACGTTATTCTCAAGGTTCACTCATGCTGAGAAAGTTCTGGGAATGCAGTTTGGCACAAGACAGTGAAGGATCTTAAATTGTGGACTGAAAAGTTTTATTTCATTTTGTGGAAGGGAGAGGAACTGAATTTAGATTGAGATCAATGTCAATTCAAAAATCTCTCCTTGCATTTATAAATGTAATAGAAGATCAATGAAAATTATTGAAGTGGAAAGTAAGTTTCATGTGAACCAGTTAAAGGGCCTGGGATTATTTGGATAGAAATGTCTCAGATTTTACCTCTCCCAGGTGGCTTTCCAGGGAGTCTCACTTTTTTATCTCCTTAATTTCTTTTTCTTTTGCGACTGGGTCTCACTATTTTTGCCCATGGAACTGCAGGCTCATGTTGCCCAGGGTACCATGGACTCAAGCAATCCCCAGTCTCAGTTCCCAGGTAGCTGGGATTATAGGTGTGCACCACCACGCCCAGCTATTTTTTGAGACTAGGTTTCCCTGTGTTGCCCCAAGTGGGACTTTAACAGCGATCCCTAGCCCCAGCCGCTTCATAGGCTGAAGCTTACAGGCATGAGCCACCGTGCCTGGCTCTCCTTAATTTCTGATGTTTCTTTTTTTTTTTTTGGAGACTAGGTCTCACTATTTTTGCCCATGGAACTGCAGGCTCACTTTGCCCAGGGTACCATAGACTCAAGCAATCCCCAGCCTCAGCTTCCCAGGTAGCTGGGATTACAGGCACGTGCCACCATACCTAGCTATTTTTTGGGACTAGGTCTCCCCGTGTTGCCCCGATTGGGACTCGAACTGTGATCCCTAGCCGCTTCATAGGCTGAAGCTTACAGGCATGCACCACCGTGCCCGGCTTGATCTGTTTCTTTAAATAAATTTGCCTCTTTCAACTTAAAAAAAAAAAAAAAGAAATCCTTCTCAATCCAGGACTTAAAACAGTCTTCAAACACCTAAACATATTAGGAAAGTAAATAAATAACTCCTAATTGCTTAGTAACAAGCTACAAGTTTTAATGACTATATAACTGACTCTCAATCCAGAAATAGTATCTGAAAGCAACAAAAGAGACCTAGTCCATTCACTGAACTCAGGAGATCACTGGTGGCTATTAAATGAAGCTTTCTACTTTCAATCTCACCTCTCATAACCCATTACCTCCTACCTTACCTGTGAGAGGCTGGGTGTCTTCCTCTTGAACTATGGTCTCCACCTCAGGACCATACACCTCCTCGGCTGTGGGGTAATACTTCTTGTCCTCATGTAGGACCACCTCCATCCCAGGGTGATCATCGTCGTGATCTCCTACATCATCGTCGTCATCATCATCATCCATCTGAAAGCAAGAGAGGGAAGAAGAATGTGAGAGGCATGTCCTTTCCTGCTCACTACTGACTGTATTGCACGAGTTAAGCGTGTGCCTGGGTTACATGAGCTGGACAGATTATTTTGGGTTCTGTGCTAAAAGTCAGTGGAACAGTCCTATTTTTTGCAGGATTCTTCACAGAGAGAAGAGCTGTGGCTATGAATAGCTCTCCTGATTGAATCCAGTCCCTTCCCAAATGTGGATACTGCTCACAAGAGGATAAAGATTGGAGAAACAAATGGCTTATCACAACACACCCTTGGAAGGGAAAAAATAACTTCCTCCAAGGGCAGAAAGCCAGGAACCAGAAGTAGAAACTGGAAGCAAGCTAGGCCTTTAAAATGCTCACTTAGAATCACAGAATTGTTTTTGAAAAACACCTTTGTAACAGGTAAATAACAGGTGCTGGCGAGGAGCCAGAGAAACCAGACCCCTATATACTGCTGGTGAATATAAAATGGTGCAGCTGCTTTGATAAACATAGTTACCATATGACCCAGTGATTCCACTCCTAGATATGTATCAAAACAAATGAACACTTACATTCACACAAAACATACAGCAATCCTAAAAGCAATCCTCGGTCAAAAAGTGGAAACCCAAATATCCATCAACCAATGAATAGATAAATAAAATGTGATATATCCATGCAGTGGAACATTTGGCAATAAAGAAATACTTCTACCTGCTACAACACAGATAAACCTTGAAAACATTCCACTAAGTGAAAGAAGCCAGACATGAAGGCTGTTTCTGCAGGAAACGTCCAGAACAGGTAAATCTACAGAGAGGAAATAAACAGGTGGTTGTTTGGGGCTGGTGGGGATGGGAATGTTGTGGGTGATGGCTGAAGGGTATGAGATTTTTCTCTGGATGATAAAAATAACTAAAAAAAAATCTGAGGGCCGGGCACGGTGGCGCGTGCCTTTAATCTCAGCCTATAGAGCGAGGCCAGGACTAGAAATTGCTTGAGTCCGCAGTTTAAGACCTGCCCAAAGATAGGGAGATCTAGTCCCAAAAAATAGATAGGAGTGGTGGTGCGCGCCTGGGAATCCCAGCCTGGGAAGCTGAGGCTGGGGATCGCTCGCTTGAGTCCGTGGAACCACAGGCAATGTGAGCCTGTGGTTCCCTGGGCAAAATAGCAAGACCTAGTCTAAAAAAAAAAAAAAAAAAAATCTGAAAATTGCTATTATGGTCATAAAACTCTGTGCCTACCCTGAAAGTCAGTGAAATACACATGGTTAGTGGGTAAACTTTATGGCCTGTGAATTTTATCTCAGTAAAACTGTTAAAAAAGATAACTTCACAGCATTTTTCCTAATACAAAGGTAATTAGGAACTAGACAAGCAGAAAACCTCAACCATACTGTATCTATATTTACCTTTTATATTTTGTGATGGCTACCTGGCCTAACACATACCACACCTTTCTGGTCAATCCCCTATTTCCTAACCCACTGGGGGCTTCTAATTTCCAGCACTATAAACTCCATTTCAACAAGCCTTCTCCATCCACCTTTGGGAACACTATTATTTCTTTAAGATAAATTCTAGACCAACTGCCGGGCCAAAGGGTACGCAGACTTTGGTATGTATGTCTGCCCTGTGGAGACACCTGGCAGCACTCGCCTGGGCAGAGTGTGAGAGCACAGCAAACTCTGCAGCTGGACGAGAGGTCACGCAGCCTGTCAGGCATTTATCCAACCAACATTTAATGGGTCCCTACCACGAGCCAGTCACTGTTCTGGACACTGTCCTTCCCCTCCTCACATGAGGAATGCCATCCCATGAGAGCTCTTTAGGTGCTACTAGTTTCTGTATCCTTGGTGACTGTCACACTGAAGACCTGGTTCTGTAGAAAACATCCAGAATGAATGAATTTACACCTGGCAAATATTTCCAACAACAAGGCACTCCCTCACAGGACAGTCCATTGCCTGATGAAAACACAGCTAGAAAGCCAGTCTCCATAAATGACTTAAGTTTATCTCCTTATAAATCAACCTCCTGGTCAGAAGCAACATCTACTCTGAAGTCTTTCAAATCATTAAAAGTAGCCACTATATCATCCTTTACGTGGTTCCAAGCATCTGGGTTTACTCACTCAGCATTTACTGGGCACTTACTATGTACCAGGCACTGTTCTATGTGTTGGTGATAACACTTGAGCAAACATATGAGGAAGAGAGAATAAGCTCTACAGCAGCTGAGGCAGAACATGGTAGTTGCTCAGAAATAGCAACTGCAAAGGCAAGAGGCAAGAGCACACCAGCACCTCTGAGGCTGAGCAAGGAAGCTGTATGGTGAGAGGAATGAAGAGAACAGCATTAGTTGAGCTCAGAGGAAGTGATCCCACAGGATCTTCTGGACTGTCCTGTCATTTGACTTTACTTTTACACAAGGGTAGTGGATCGCAAGCAGGGGCAACTGTGCCCCCTCTCCACCCCAGGGAATATTTGGCTGTGTCTGAAGATGGTTTTAGCTGACACAGCCCTGGTGGATAGGAACCAGAATATCCCTAAAATTTTGCTAAACATATACAAAGCCCAGGACAGCTCCAAAGAATCATCTTTATTCCTCAAAGCTGGCCCCAAAGTTGAGAAATCCTGCTTCAGGGGTTTTGAGAAGGAGTGAAATGATCAGACTTTTGTTTTCAAAGAACTGAAATCACAATGGTTCCCAAACTGAGAATATTCTAGGAGAAAGATTAATTAGCAGGCTACTGCAATATTTCAGGAACAAAGTGATGTCTGTTGCAGCCTGGACCAGGATTGTTGCTGTGAAGGTGGTGAGGACAGGCAGGTCAGATCTTGAATATATTTTGAAGGTAGAGTTTTCTAATGAGTTGGAAGTTGGTGTGAAAAACATAGAGAAGAGTGACTGCAGAATGGACCCTGTTTTTACTGAGATGAGAGACTTGAAGAACAGGATGGGGTGGGGTGGGGTGGGGTGGGGAGAACATGGGCAGTGTTTAGGTCTCAGATATAAGTTTGAGATGCCCTATTAGATATCAACTAAAGATGCCAAATTGGAAGTTAACATACAAACCTGCCATTTAATAGAAAGACCCAGATTGAAGAAGTAAATTGAGAGCCTCAGTAAATGGAAAGGCATTGACGGAATGGAGGAGCTCACCAGGGCAGTGAGTGTAGACAGGGAACAGATATGGAACAGAGTGTTGGGGCCTGTGGGCATTTAGAGGTCAGGGAGACGAGAATGAGCCAGGAGAGAAGATTGATGGGAATGGCAAGGGAGGAGGAGACCCAAGGAATTCCCTGGAAGCCAAGGGAGGAAGAGTTATTAGCTGGTCAGATGCTGCTAGCAGGTCTAGTAAGATGAGGACCGGGCGCTGGGGCAGAGGCCACTGGTGACCCTTCTGGAGGGGGAGAGGCAAAAGGACAGAACTGGGTTTGAGAGGAAAATGGGAGGTAGTGGACTGGCAATAGCAAGTATCAATAACTCTTTTGAGATGTGCTGCAGGGGGAGCAGGGAAACGGGAGGTAACTGAAGGGGGATACTTAGTCACGACACTACTTTTAAAAAGAAATAGCTTGTCTATATACTGACAGGGATGATCTAGGAAGGGAAAGTGGTGGCACAGGAAGAAGGACAGACCCACTGGGGTGAACATCTGGAGTAGGTGAGAGGGATGGATTTCTAGGACACAGAAACAGGAATAAATCCTCCAGAAAACCAGGAGCGAAGGCATGTGGCACAGATGTAGGGAGGTGGGTAGAAGCAGGCCTGAAAGCTTGTTTTCCTTCACACAAATTTCAGTATGTCAACTTCTCTCCTAACGCATACACAAAGCCTCCAGTGGTGTGCCGACAGGCCACCTCCTACCATCTCTACACTCCACTTCTATGAAGATGGCCTAAGTTTACACTGGCTCATTTGGCAGCCATACACAGCCTACTGGTGGTAGTAGCTCCAAAATAGCTACCCAGCTAGCCGCCTCCTGTCTCATACTGCTGAATGTATTTTGAAGCCAACTCTAGGATTTTTTGCAATAATTCTCAACTTTCCGTAATTACTTCCGAGTGTCCTGTCAGTAGCTCAAACTCAACAAGTCTAAAATAAAACTAACAAGCAACTTTTAGTCACTTCCTTTTGTCTGTTAATAATAAGACATCTGTTCATCTAGTCACCCCAGTTCTCCTCATTCTCTCTTGGCCCCCATCCAAATAGTTGCTGCCATTCTGAACTCCTGCCTGGTCTCCAGGCCTCCTGACCCTCCCCCGCATCTTGTCCTGTTCCTGTCACCCCTTACTCCCAGTTCTCTATTCAAGCCTTCCAGAGTTTGGCCCTGCCTCCTCTGCTCACATTCACAGCAGCCCTCCCTTTAGGGAGTCAATTCAGCAGTCAGGAGAAATTATTTCCTCTTTACACACATCCTGGGGTCCTGCTACCGCAACAAAACATTGTGGTGTTTTGTTTTATTTTTTTTGTAGATGCCAAAAAGTGTTAAAACAAACGCATGCCACAAAGCAAACCCTATGCATTTACATGGCCAGGGAACTGCAACTGTCACAAGAGTACAGACCAGTGCAGTCATTCTGGAGAGCAATGTGACAGTGCTGGACAGAAACATATTAACTGAGCGTAAATACACAAAGAGTGTCTATGAGCCTATAATCAGCAACTCTGCTTTGGGGGTATAACCCAAAAGTACACAAAAGACTCTCTGGAATATCCACTGCAGTATTATGGTGGCAGGAAACCTGGGTGCCACTCCCTTAGAGCATCCACCCCAGGTTGAGCAGCAATCAGTTCCAGATGCACATGTAGCAACAGAGATGGGTCTGAAAATGCATCAGTCCTCACAATGTTGAGTGGCAAAAGTAACAGAATGATGCCACTAACATGGTACCATTACTTAGAAGAAAAATACTCAAATGCACAAGTCCTGCAAATACACAAGACAACTATACACACTCTGCAACTCACACACACAAAAGGAAACATTAGGTCACTACCTACAGTTATGAATATGAGATTAAAAAGAGTTACTAAGTCAAATCAGAGCAGAGCCTTGGCTATGGAACTGCTAAGCAGGACGAACTCGTCTGAAAACTCTAGACTGAAGTGAAAACATTCTCAGAATCCCTAATCGTTCTTTTTGTTTTATTTGCTAGCAGCTTTAGTGAGCTATAATTCATATTCACACACTTCACCCATTAAAAATGCATTAAAATGGTTTTTAGTACATTCAAAACTGTGGAGCCAATCAACTTTGGATCACTTATATCACCCTAAAAAGAAACCTGTACTCCAGCCAACACTCCCCAATGTGCAACCAATAATTTCACTTTCTGTCTCCTTTGGTTCACTCTGAATGTCATTTCTGCACAGACATGCTCTGGTCATCCAATGAGGAATGCTCAATGGCATTAAGTTTCTATCTCTTAAATGGCACTTGCCCGTCCCTGTTTCACATTACAAGTATATGTACTTTTGTATTATATCTCTGCTGATAAGCAGTTGGTTTCTGGAGGGCAGGGAGATGGAGGGCCTTGGCTCTCTGCATCATGATTTCTTACAAATAAGTGCTCCATAAATACTTAATGAATTAATCCTTAGGCTTTATTTAGCATGGAACTGAAGTCTGTTAGGACTACTCAGAATTTAGATTCCATTATCCAATATGCTTTCGTCATGTGCAAATTTCTTAAACCTGCCTTCTCTATTTTGACCTAAGTCACTGATAAAAAGGTTGAAAAGGACAGGGCCAGGGACAATGCCTGGGGCATGTCACAAGAATTCTGCTGGCGACCAATTAATCAACACTCTTTGGGTCCTATTGTTCAACCAACCGTGATTTCTCCTGTGTCAAGACCCGACCTATAGTCTTCCCACAAGGACACATTGATTCAAAGTGTTTGAATGAGAGCGTATTTATGAATTATGTACATAATTTAAAAAAAAATCTTTAAAATATTTTTTTAAAAGAACTGGTTTAGGCGGGGCATGGTGGTGCATGCCTGTAAGTGGCAGCCTAGGAAGCCGCAGCCGGGGTCAGTGATCGCAGTTCGAGTCCCAACGGGGGCATGTAGCAAGACTTAGTCCCAAAAAATTAGCTGGCTGTGGTGGTGCGTGCCTGTAATCCCAGTTACCTGGTAAGCTGAGGCTGGGGATTGCTTGAGTCTGTGGTACCCCAGGCAACGTGAGCCTGCAGTTCCACGGGCAAAAATAGTGAGACCTAGTCTCAAAAAAACAAAAAAAAAAAAAAAAGGACTTGGTTTAGTAAATATAAACAAAGACTTAAAATGCCTTGTTCAAGTCAAGATACAGCATGTCCACCACAGACCCCTGAACTATATAAATCTCAATTTAGTAATTGCATCAAGAGAAAAAGAGAAACTTATTTTATTTTAATAAAATTCCTACTAGCTTCCTCAGTGTTAAAAAGTCATATGTTTTAAAGTACCTGCCATATTTTTTTTACCATGGAGGCACATGGCACTCACTCATCTGTAGCTTCTGTAATGCCTTATCTCCACCTTCAATGAGCTGCCAGGTTCACTTTCTGTTCACCCTCCTACCCCAGCTTTTTATAGATGATCAGAGTGGCTCTCAGCTTACCTCTGCAGCCTTCCCTGCCACCCCACCTGGGGTAGTTTTCACTACTTAATGTTGCAAGATGCTGTCTTTTCACCTCACCAAAATGGCTTCATTTTCTTTTTTCAGTGTTAATTCTATTTTTTCAGTGTTAATTCTATTTTTCCTAGTTTGAAGGACATTTTCCCTGAGGGAGCAGACAGGTGGCAGCAAAGGGTTTCTGTTCTACTTTCCTGCTGCCCCATTAATATCACAGTTTGACCTGTAAGCAGTGAGCCTTTTGACATCTTGTTCTGAACAACGCCAAAACATCAAAGCCACCTATGGTGTCTTTTGTGAGTCTCAGACCATTTTGGCTGTTACCCTGCATCGCACTCCCTTCCTAAAGTTTTTAACGTAGCTTTCAAAGGCTGAGCTCTTGAGGAAGTTCCCAGCACAGCTGCACTTGGAAAAGTTGAGTATCTTTCCTTTTTTTCCTCTGGAGACTAGGTCTCACTATGTTGCCCAGGGTATCACAGACTCAAGTTGCCTGGAGTACTGGGGACTCAAGCAATCCCCAACCTCAGTCTCCCAGGTAGCTGGCATTACAGGTGCCCGCCATGGCGCCCTGCTGCTTTTTCGAGACCAGGTTTCACTATGTTGTCCGGGGTAGTCTCGAACCCGTGAACTCAAGTGATCCCAAAGCTTCTTGTCTCCCAGCGCTTGGATATCAGGCACGTGTCACCATGCTGAATATCTTTCCTAAGTAAAATATCTTTCCTAAGCTAGAACTTCAGGCAAATGGAAGAAGAGCTACAGCCAGATAAGTAAAGTTTAGATTATAAAACTGCCCTCATTAAACTACATTATATTTAGTTCGAGTACATTATATTTATATTCTCATTATATTTATATTTATATATATAAATATATACATTATATTTATATAAATACATTATATTTATATTTATATATTTATATATATTATAAATATATATTTATTATATATATTATAAGTACATTATACTTATATATATTATAATACTTATATTATAGTACTTATAGTATACTATATATTATACTATATATTATTATATTATACTATATATATTATTATATTATACTATATATATTATACTATATATATATTATACTATATATATATTATAATATATAGTACACTATATATTATAGTATAATAGTATAGTATTATAATACTTATAATATTATAGTACTTATAATATATATATTATAAGTACATTATACTTATATATAAGTACATTATATTTATATTTATATATATATTTATATAATATATTCTACATTATATTTATATTCTCTTCTGGAACTTCAGTAGCTAAGTTTTCTCAGGGGCAGTATAAGACCTCAGTAAGTCACTTCATAAAAAAGGTTAGAGATGTACATAGGCTATTATGGGAACAAGATCGAATTCTTTGTCACTTATAAAGGAAATGAAAAAAGGAATACATTTTACTTACCTCATCAAGATCTTTAGTTTCTCTGCCCAATTCATCGTCATCTTCATCAGAATCAAGTTCTGGTCCAATGTAATTCCCAAATTCATCGTACAAGTCAGTATCCATGATGCTAAAATTCAAGAAGAGAAGTGTTAGACTCTGGCAAGGTAATCAACGTCTCCATGACATGACCTCACCTTTCCAGCCTGTTTGACCATATCCTACAGTCTCCAGTTTCATCAGCATACAGATTACTCACCCCAAAGTTCAGTACTTTCGACTCTTCTGTTCTACTCACCATTTGTGGGGTTTTTTTGAGACTAGGTCTTGCTATTTTTGCCCGTGGAACCGCAGGCTTATGTTGCCTGGGGTACCACAGACTCAAGCAATCCCCAGCCGCAGCTTCCCAGGTAGCTGGGATTACAATCGCGCGCCACCATGCCCAGCTACTTTTTGGAACTAGGTCTTGCTACGGGCCCCAGGTGGGACTCGAACTGTGATCCCTAGCCCCAGCAGCTTCATAGGCTGAAGCTTACAGGCACAAGCCACCGTGTCCGGCCAACTCAGTCACTTGATTATGGTGGTTTTTACTAAGCTTTTCCATTGTAAAGTTAGTTGTTTTCTCTTTGTTATTCACAACCCATTATGGGTTTTTCCACTTCAATTATCGAAGTTCTATTAAAAATGAGAGCTCAAATGCCATCTTTTAAGCTTTCCTAAACTCTTAATTCCTTATTCCTCTATTCTCCGGAAGCTGTATCTTTATCACATTTAATTGTCTTGAATGGCAGTTAACAATAGCAATTATTCTCTAGTTTACAACTCTAGTTTACAAGCAATAAACACACCAGAGTATGGGTTAATGGCTTGGGTTCTGGAACTGGAAGACCTAGAGTTGAATGCTAACTTTGTCACTTCATGACTACAGGACTTCAGTTAAGTTACTGCACCTCTTCAAACCTGTTTTAATGGGGAAAAACTGGAGTGTATAATCCTCCTTACATAAAAGGTCATGGAAGCAAAATTGTCTGTGTAAAGAGCTTATCACAGTCTCAAATTTAATACATGTCAGCAGGCATAGTTTTGGGGACATTTTTTATACAGGTACCGTAGGTTTCTTGTGTCCACCTGTCAGAACCTTGCAATAGAAGGAACTGGATAATTGCTGAATGAATGGACTATTTCAATTTGGGATACTGATCTTTATTAGACTAGCCACTTTTCACATCTCACAATGCCACCTGTTGAGCACCGACTGTCAATAAAATAGTGAGAGCTCCAAAGGCTAGTAATTAAATATAAGATACTACGGACACTTTCAGATGCATATTATTTATACTTCCAAAGAGCTATCACTTCTGTGCTCACTTCATTCTCCCACGATCCCCATGAAGACACTGCAGAAATTTTTGTAGAAGGTTGTCTGAGGAACATACCAAGATCTTTTCTGCTTCAGGGCCACTGCACTTGTGGTTCTTCTCTGAAATACACTCCCCTTTGGATATTTTTTTTTTTTTT
>PVHY01018910.1:8820-28493 GCA_004024945.1 Uropsilus gracilis | reverse complement strand
TAAATAGAACAAAAACTTTTGGACTATGAGATCAAGTCTGATAACCAGAAAGGAAGGGCTGTGGGGTGTGAGTAAACTGACGCCAAGGGGTAGGGGCTGAACTCTTAGTGGTGAACTTAATGTAACAGATACACATGTTGATTCTCAACCTGAACACCTGAAAGTCATATCATGTTGGAAAGCAATGTAATGTCAACTAGGAGAAGAAAACAACAATTTTATAATTGAGGAAGTGGAGGGTTTGGAAGACTAGATATTTGCTCAGGATCACACTCATCTGCAATGAAGAAAGTGTGGAAACCAGACACATGGAATGACTGAAATGAGTAAGAACACCACATCGTGCCATCCGTGTTCACAGCCTCTGAGGAAAGGGAAGGAGCATTCACAACTGCTTTAATTCCCTCAGCTGTAAATGAGGCTGCCTATCGAGAAGATCTATGAGATTCCTCCCATTTCTGAAATTCTACAGTCTTATTATCTGGCAATGGAAATAATCAGCACATGAAAGAAAATCAGACGGAAAGCTCCCAGAACCCACACAATTATCATTTTATTCCTTCTCTAAAGTTATAATAATGTCTATTACTTTTTGCATTTCTCCTACGTGAAAGTTATTCTGCTGGGTGCCTCAAGGACAATGTTTGCGTTGTCATAGCTATATATATACATTAGGTGATGATACCCTGCGTGATGTCATTTTAATGGAAACACTTTCCACTGAGGTTTAATCTTTTCTGAGTCATCCTCTGCTTCCTGCAGCTCTGTGGTATGTGAACGGGGAGGCTGAGTCTCACCTTTGTAACAGTGGGGTGTGACCACTGGGAAGAGAGTTTTTCTATATATGTAGACAATTTTAACTCAAAGTAACCTTGATCAAAGATGAGTCTTCATTTATCCTCAGGGCCGAGACCTGGAGAGGTGGGGAAGGACTTAATGGAAATTTCCCAGCGGGAGTGTGGGCTGGAGCAATGGCACTTCTGAGTCTCATTATGTGTGTTGTTTTGGTTCCATGAAGATGTGGATTTGTGCAGAATAGCTTTTTGCAGATACCCCTTTTTGTTTTCCAAATATTGAAAAGGAAAGGAGAGAACCATTTAGGCTGCTGTTGAAAAGGTGGCAAATCTGTTGATGTGATAAATTTGAAAAATGCAAAGAAGTGGGGGAAAGGATTAAATTATATGTCTCTTTATTACCTGCAAGCAAAAACAACTACATCAATATACTAGTGTATACATGTGTAGGGCTTCTTGCTACGCATATACTGTATACACAGACACATTTTCATACATATAGTCATACCACATGTTCCAGCCGATAGTCACCTTTCTATAATATTGGCTCAGGGTATGAAATAATGTGCAGAAATAATGTTCTTCTAGCCAATAGACTTTATTCATTCATTCACTTATGTAACAGATATTTACTATGTGCAGTTAGCACTTTGATGGGCACTAAAAATGCAAGAATACATCAAGACCCAGTCCCTGCCCAAAAGATTCTCATAGCCAAAGACTATTTTACACTATGTCTGCAGTGGAATGGAAAGGTAGGATGCTGAGGGAGGATGTGGGAGATGGAGCCAGCTCAGAGGATGTGAGAAAGGAGGTCTAATATTTTCCACAGAAGAGACCCTGGCCTCTGGATTTGGATCTATGAATCAGTGTGTTAGGAACCATGGATGGGAAAAGAAAAAGAACAGATGGAAGAGATTGAGAATGATCTAAGACACAGATGGACTCAAGTCATAGATTGGGGTTTAGTGAACATGTGCTGAGCCATATATTAGAAGTTCCAGCCCCCCTTAAATACCCTGGTGAACGAATGGTTACAGTGGTGCAGTAAGGAAGGAAAAAACCCAGGTTCCTGTGGTATGTAGCATGTGGGGTAGGAGAATGGGGGGATTCATTATCTAGCAGAAAAACAGCTTTGTGGTGAACACCTTTATCCTTCAGGGATATGTCTCTCCGGTAGAACATTCCTAGGAGGTTAGGTGGCTGCAGACACAGATAAGAGACTTGCTGAAATCATCTCTGGCTTGCCAGAGGTGGGTAAGAATAGATCAAGGTGTTCCTTTATCTAAGATCTCCCATCTATTTTCAGCACCCCACCACCCTGCATTTGGCTGGGGTGCCGTTTCAGGCACAGACACCTGCAGGCAGACAGCAGCACGTGTTGGCTGTGTGATGTGGCGCTCACCTGGTGGGGACAGGTTGAGGTGTGAGTGGGTGTGGAGCACCCTGAGCATGTGCTTTTCCAGCGGCCCCGTCCTGCAGATGCGGGGAGCAGCCGGAGGAGTCAAGCAGAATCAAGCATAGTGGGTGCTCACTTCTGTAGGATGTTTCCACTGCCTGCAGGGAGAACGGGTCCTGAACTTCTGAGCCAGAGTCGCGATAGCCATGAGACGAATGCAAAGAGAAGGGCCTTGACTAAGGGAAGGGCACCAAACATGGAACAAAGGGGGGGGACATTGCTGTTCTGGCCTGAACGGATTCCTCTCAAAATGCCTCCGTGGGTGCCCCAAAGCCTGGTGCTGAAAAAGGCGGCCATATTTGGAGGCAGAGCCTTTCAAGAGGTAGGGAGGCTGTTTAAGGGAGGTTGGGGAGTCCTCGGATCCGCATCACGGTCAGAAGGAAGAGACCAGGGCCTCATGCTGAGTCGCTGAGACGCGGCCCCAGGATGCAGAGAGAGAGGGCGGCATCTTCAAGTGAGGGAGAAAGGCCATGAAGGACCTTGGACTTGGGTCCCGTGACCTTGGACTTGGGTCTCCAGAGCCAAGAGACAAAAGCTCGAGCGTTTAGATCCGCAGTGTGCCCTGTCAGCACCCCCCAGATGGACAGCGCCACGAGAGGCCCCATAAAAGCACCTGCTGATGGAACAGACGCCGGGGCCAAAGGGGAGAGAAGGGTGAGGAGTGGAAAGGGTTTGCTGTGATGACCGCTCCACAGCGGGGCATCCCCTCGCGGGAAGCCTGGGTCTGTGCTGGTTCAGGTGGCCAGTGCCGGGAACTAGCTGCTCCGTCACTGGAACTGTTTCGTCCCGTCCCGGACGTTTGTACGTCCCGAGCCTGCGATAAACCATTTCAGCCAGAATGTCCCCTCCCGGAGATTTTCCTGACCATCTTAAACCAGCCCGAGTGGTCACCACATCTACATCCCACGTGTCTCAAAGACCCATCCCGCTTGATTGTGATGTAGTCATTCACTGGCAATGCGTAGAGGCGTGTGGGAAACACAGCGCGTTGGGGGTGTTTTTGAAGTTCCTTTTTCATCTATTAGGTCATCTGCCAGGCTTCCTGAGGTACCCCAATGAGGAAGGCGATATGGGTTTGCTTTTTTCTGTAAAGAGCGGGTCGCAGAGTTGCGAGAAAGGACAGACAGAGCAGATGAGAGAGACTGACACAGTCAAAGACCGCGGGCTATCAGAAGCATGGCTGGTAGCAACTTTAAGGTAAATTACTAGCCTTTTATAGGGGCTAGGCACAGGGAAAAAAAGGTGGCCAAGAGAATTTTTATGACTAATTAACTAGGGAAGACTAATGGCTAAGGTAATAAAATTTGGGCAAAACATTAGTTTTTGTGAGAGAATGGTGGGCAGAGGATTTACCCATACATTTGCTGGTAACTCCTAAGGAATGTTGCTTAAGGTAAACATTGGAGGACTGGAGAAGCTTCTCATTGCTCTGTGGATGTCGTTATGTCAGCCCCGTCTTCAGTGTTCTGAAGCCAGATAAGATAGTGAAATGAAGCTTTTTTTTTTTTCATTTCACAGCATGAGTCCAGTCTGGTCTTAGCTGGCAGCCTTGGACACTTTTCCATCTGACTGACTTTGCTCAGGGTGATACTGTCTAAGTGCATCGAGTTGTTGCTAGTGGCCAACTCCATGCTTGTACACAGCTGTGTAGTATACCGTGTCATCAGAATGCTGCATTTTCTTTTCCAGCTGCCTGTTTACTCTGGTGGATCATTTGAAAAAAAAATAAAAAAAGGAATGGAGGAAGTAGAAATGAGGGAGAGGGAAAGGGGAAAAATTGTCCCCTGCCATGAACTGAGGATAGTTTTTATACTTTTAAACAGTTGGAAAGAAAACAAAGACAGGGTATTCTGTCAAGGGAAAAAAGACATGAAATTCATATATCAGTGTCTGGAAAGTAAGTTACAGGAATGCAGCCAGCTCACTCACTCACCTGCTCTCCCGGGCTACCTGTACCTCCAGCACAGGGCTGAAGATATCCACTGAAACGCTGTGTCCTTCCAAGCTAAAAATACTTGCTGTCTAGTTCTTGGCAACAGTGCTAGCCGCACCCTGAACACATTCTCTGTGGGGCCGTAGGCTGATGTCACCCCTTGGGGCACTATGTAACATCACCTTACAGAGCTGATTATTGGCAGAGACTCTCGCCTGGTAGTTCTTGTTGGGCATATGTCCTTCCTGGGCCTTTACAATAGAGAACACTTATAAGAATGTGCATAATAGCTCTATACCCAACCGGCACTGTCCCAGGAGGATTCACCCATAATAGGCATAGCCCACAGCACAGGTGCGCCTCACAGCTTCCTATTAAGTTATTCAGAGCACAGTGCATGTTTCACAAAGTGAAAACACCTGAAAGCAGATACTTTTACAGGACCACATCAACATTTAAGAAAACTGCAGGAAGAACAGCCAGGAAGGCCAGGACTTAGGTGACAGGGACCTCTGAGTGGGCTGTCTCAAGGGGTGGGCTGGGAAGGGTCAGAAGTCCATTGTCAGCCTCCCTGGCTTTCAGGAGATGCCAGGTGCACAAGCTTTGACTATATATTATATAAATGTTGATTAGTTATTGACATGAGTCTGTGACATAGCCCAACAATTATGATTAATTCTCTTTGAGGACCTGTGAGGGGGGAAGATCCACCAAAGTTGAGTCCTTGTCCCAGCACTTTTCCAACCAACTGTGTGATTTTTGCAAACCTGCCTTCGTTCTCCAGTCTGTTTTTCTTAAAGCAGATAAACAGTAAAGATTTGCTTCTTTCTCAATCCAGTTCTAAGTGACCGTGTTTCTGATAAAAGAAGGTATCGGTGATGGTTGTTTTCAAGTCAGTGTTAAACAGAAAGAAACAGATCATTGAAAATATTAAGTTTGGGTGGGCAAACATTCACTTAGCCCTTCGAAAGCCAATTAGCCTCTCTATGAAGTAATCAGCTCCCCCCCTTGTAATGCAGAGTGGGACTCTTGATTTAATTACCAGTTGCTGCATGATTTTTGTCGTCCCAACAATTAAAGAAGCTTTAAAAGAAGGCAGTGAACCAGCCAAAACGTCTCCGACATGAATAAGTGATAACGGCCTGTCTGCGGACCAGCTGCTCGCCGGCACTAGCTGGGCGGCTGCGTGAATTATTGATGCCAGACCACGGAGCCCATAAATGTCAGTCGCTTGAAGAGGCTCAGGATGTCTCTCTGCCAGCACCAGGCTGGCCCAGATGTCCCTCTGCGGAGCAGGGTGCTAAGATGGGGGGGTGGGAAAAGGCGCGTGCAACAAGCTTGCATCTCATTATTTGTTCAGAACGGAAAGGAAAGTCATTTACAGGTGGACGGTTTTCTCGTGCAGCCAAGAGTCGAAAACCAAGTGAAGAACTTCTTCTTAGTCATTTAGAGGTTCTATTCTTTAGGGTCTGAGAGCCAGAAGGGGTGGAGAGTAGGGGTTTCTGGGGGTAGAGTTCAACGTTTCTGTTATTAGAGCCTCTTGTTTGGGAGCTGTTTCCGCAGAAGGAAGCTTCGTGATGTTGTAGATGACTCCAGCAGTCTGGTTGGCGGTTGACAGTCCTGGGAAGAGAATCCTCCCCACTCTGGGTCAAGCTATGAGCCCCCTGGAGATTTGGAAGTGGGTTTTGGAAACAACACTTGTCTCCTTCCTTTTCCTTCCGAGACCCATATTTTTGAAGGGGCAATGTGCCAGAGGAATTTCATAGAAAATAATTAAAAGCAAGTTGGCCAATTATTACAAACCGAACTAATGAAGGGAAGGAGATTAAAAGCATGTGCAATTTGACCTCATCTTTTCTCATAATCTACATCAAGCAGTTTCTGCAGATCTATATAGATATAGGTACAGATCTATCTATGTATGTGATATATAGATAACTATATCTGATATGTTATATATATGTCTGTGTAACACAAATATAAAATGAGTTATATAACCAACATAAGCACATTTGTAAATTCTATATTTATATATTTATATATCAAGCCTATTTTATCACATATATTTATCTATAAAACTTCAGCAAGTGATTTTAGGTATCTGCAAAATTTCCTACATATAAACTTTTATACAAAATTTAGATTATATATTAAAATTATATATGACACACTATATTCTATGCTCTTATATATAGTTTATATTTACGATTTTGTACAACTGAATTCAAAGTCTTTTAATCCTAATGCATAGTAACAATATGTTCTAAGCTGCTTTAAATAATGAAAGAGCATGTAGAATAATTCCATCTACAAGGTTTGCGTTTGAAGTGATGCCATGTAATTACAATGTCATTGGCTGAGTTCATCCACCAGGCCTGGGAATATACCTGCTGCTGACTTGGAGCTGACATTTGAGCTGAGTGCATTCAATCGGATGACAGGAATATGATGTATGGGGATGCTTTTTGACTTTATGTCACTGTTTCTGTCAGACAAGAAGGAGCAGGTGGCAGCCATGGGCAGCAGGAAGACGCAAAGACACTGGGGATACCAGTGACCCCGGCATCCAGGAAGCATCACCAAGGTCCTCATGGAGCCCCCAATCAGCTCTGTGTCTCTGGAGCTCCGGGGCCATCCAGGTAGCTTTGTCCCCAAGCCCATGGGTGGGGACGGGCCTGGGGGGCAAGGAGGCATTTCTACAGAGGTCACCCCCAACTGAATGGCATGTGTGAGCACAAGACACTGCAGCTGCTTCAAGAGGAGTCACTCGTTTCTCAGAGCATCTGGCTGGGCAGAAAGGAAGGTGTACGAAGCATCAAGCTTCCAAGGTAAATAGCAGAGGTGCTGTTTGTAAACCTTCCTGGAGTCCTGTTTCCAGCTTTTTATTTCCTCTCATTTACAGCACTTGTATTCCTCTATGACTTATCCCATGCAAATGCCATGTCACTGGGGTGCCTGATCAGTGATGGATCCACTCTTCGTCACACCTCGTGAACAAAGGGCTTTGACCTTGCCATTTGCTACCTGATCAGCCTCTGAAATAATCACTTACTTACCTGCTCTATCTTCCAGAACCAGAAGGGTAACCTCCTGCAGCTCCTTCCCAGGACACAGAGAAAGAGCTGATCAACCTCAAAAAAGGTATCTAAAATGGCCAATATGTACATAGAGATGGAATCTTATTCAAAATATAGGTCAGCATTGTTGATCATCTAGGTGGTCATGTGTTGTAAAATACACTATTTGAGGTACCATTAAGAAGAATAAGACATCTCAAAGAAACCTCTGGTAATCTTACTTAATGTTCTGTTTTTGTGCATCCTGAGAAAGGAAAACACAAGTAAGATGAGTAAAAGTACCCTGTAAATTCCCTCACACTCACTGCTGAACTCTCTGGAAACACAAAAGGATCTTCTCTGTTTATAAAAAGCATTGGCGATGGTGAATTCACCAAGAGGGAGACTCCCCTGCCACCTCCAGAATTTTCTCCTCAGCTGCTGAGATAAATGTGCAAGTTCTGACAGGAGACCCACAGTCAAATATCTCTGTCAGCACGGCTGCGTGGCCAGGAGTGGTGGAGATGGTAAGATCAGACTGTGGGAAAACACGCTTCTGAGAAGCAATGAACACTGGTTTTCCCTGAGTCTTTGACAATAAGTACTGTCTAATTGTGCTTCAGAATCTTGCTTACTGAATGTCACTCCTTAGAGAACACACCATAAAGGGGCTCTTTGTGGCCTTGAGGGGGACGCTAAAAACACAGACATGTGAGGAATAAAATCCCTCTCGAAAGAGAGCAGCTTTTGAAATCACATATGAACTAGGGTAGAGAAAGCACAGTTAGGAGATGGCTGGATCTGCTGATCTGGAAGAACTAACTCTTCTGCTGGTGACATTTTGATGTAAAGAAAGACTTGAGCCGCTTGGTTTTTACTCAACTGTGGGACTTTGGACAAAAGGGAGGATCACAGATGCAGAAATTGTTCGTGATTCTCAAGAAAACAATCTGACGTAGGCCAGGCATGTTGGCACATACCTGTAAACAGCAGCCTAGGAAGCCGTGGCTGAACTGGGGATCACAGTTGGAGTCCTGATCGGGCCAACATAGCAAGACCTAGTTTCAAAAAATTAGCTGCATGTGGTGGTGTGCACCTGTAATCCCAGCTACCTGGGAAGTTGAAACTGGGGATCGCTTGAGTCCATGGTACCCCAGGCAATGTGAGCCTATGGTTCCACAGGCAAAAATAGCAAGACCTTGTCTAAAAAAGAAAAAAAAAGAAAAAGAAAACAATCTGACATAGAAGGAAGTGTCATCAACAGGCTGAATAGTAGACTAAGCCTGATGTCAGCAATTCATGTAACTTATGTGACTCTTGTCATCTGGTTCTAAGACAGGAATTATGCCTAATGATGTAGGATGGCCAAAAGGCAGAAGCGTATGAGCCTTTTAGTATAGGGTTTGTGGCTAATTATTTTTACGGTAAACTAAGTCAATCGATGTCTTGGTTTTGTACATTCATCTACTGGGTTTCATTTTCCTTGGGCTTCATCAACGCTTCTCTTTCAGTCACAAAAGTTTTGAGACCTTAATGACATCACCCTATGATGTCATCCTATGAGACTGTCTGGGGAAGGGCTTATTAGATTTCCCAGTAGTGACACAGGTGAGTTTCTATGCCTATATAATCCTTTTTGGAAAAAGGGAGAGAGACAGAGAGATAGAAAGACAGAGACACACAGAGATAGAGAGAGAAACATAGATAGCTAAGCAGGGAGGAAGGGAGGGAGGGAAAGTGGACAAGGAAGAAGAGCTGGAGCAATGTCCACTAAGTGGGCTCTGGGACTTAGTGTCAGCAGTGAAAAGGATGTGAAAATTGTCCTGTTTGGAGAAGCCTGACTAGTGCTGTAGCTGCTGTGTATGTGTGTGTGTGTGTGTGTGTGTGTGTGTGTGTGTAGCAGAATGAGCACAGGATAAAGGTTAACTCAGAAAGAACAGGACCAGATCAATTCAGAAGCCTCAAGGAAAAAGCATTAGAAGCCAACACAAGTCATAAAGGAAGCCAGAAAGGAGGAAAATTAGAAACCGTTTTCTTTCTGTTGCGATAATCATCACACATCTGTCACAGCTGTAGAAGCTTCCTTTACCCCTATGTTCCTGGTAGGAATGATTTACTCGCTGCAATCATCGTAGTTGCCACAAAACTCACCACCCAGTGTGTTCTGTGGAGACTCAATGCTTAGCGATACTTGTTTGGGCTTTTCAAAGTACCGCAGCTCCGGGTCTTGTCTTAATACAAGATGCTTCCTGGGTGACACTGGAGACTTCTCAACAACACGGAGCATGAGACTCCATGTTGCCAGGGTTTGTAATGTCAATGAAGCTCTCATCTCTCCACAACTTCTTGCTGAGTCTCTATGGCACGAATCAGCATACTTTGTTGGAATTAGATTTGTTAAAACAGAGATTATATTTTAGTAAAGCGAACTCACACCGTAGGATTGATAACCAACTTCATGTCATCTCTCAATGTCACCTCTTCCAAGAACAGGCCGTTGGCATGAGCCTGTGTAGACAGCTTGGGGCCACGAATGGGGTCTGTGAGCTCATTTGCAGTCCATCATTAGGGTCGGCCATCGATGCCATACGCTGGTTCATTTGAAAATTGAAGCTATTCTAACACTTCTGGCCAAGTACCAATTGTATTAGCAATGGATTTCAATACATGTCTAAGTTTTTCATAAACTTCACAATTATTTATATATTTTTGTTTTTACAAATATTAGTCTTTCATTTCACAGGGAGGAAAAAAAAATGTTTCTCTTATACTCCATAGCTCATGATTGCTCTATGTCTAAACAGCAATGTTTCATTTTCTCTGACCCATGGGGGCTATTTGTTCAACAAGCTCGTCCTGTGTGTAAGATCTTTGTTTTGCTGTAATTGTACTTTTAAAGCACTCAGACCACTAGGAACACTTTGGCTGTTTGATTCCAGATAACTCCTGAGCGATGGTATTACCACCCAGTTCCTATGCAGTTGGAGCCTGGGCTAGTTACCTGTTGTGGGTGGGAGATGGGAGTTGTCCCAGGCACACCATGGTATTTCATCAGGAAGAGTCCTACTCTCTCAACTCGCAGATATGGGTCCACCTTCATGGGCCTCGCTTGGTTAAAGGGGATCCGAAGCTGGTCTTTTCTCCAGGAGCGAAGACAGTGCCGCCACGCTCATCTTAAGCTGCAAACTCATCTCAGTGATGCCAACGCTGTCCAAGGCAGCTGGTCTGTGAGAATGGAGCCACCTTCACACAGATCTCCACACACATGGGCAGAATGTGCCCATGATCACAGATCTTCTCCTGCAAAGGTAGCTTTGGACTTTGACAACTGTCAGCTGTCCATTCAAATGTGAAGCAGATCAATGCATTTTCCCTTCAATCCTTCGAACTAGACTGAAAGTCTACAAATGTCACGACTGTGCCCTGTATTTTTCACAGAGTTCTATGCCCCTGGCCTGGCAACGGGAAGGCAGCGGGTATTGTAATGATGAGACAAAGCTGGTGCTCACACAGATCCGGCTCCCGCTGCTTCACTGGATGACTTTGGATTCAGGCTCCTATAGACCAGTGCTTTAGTAGCCTTGCACATCAGAAGGATAATAATAGCACCTACTTCCTGCGAGGCTGTGTTCCGGACAACAGGATGCCCACAGTAGGTGCTTGTCGGCTTAATGCTTTGGTCCTGTTGCTGTGGTTATGTGCCTCAAATGGGGTGATGCGTGACTAAGATGCTGGATAAATAAATCGTGTAGAGAACAAGAAAAATCATTTTTGCAAAAGTGACAGCAACATATTTGGGGGGAAATGTTCCAAGTATTATGACCGGAATCCATTCTATGAATATTTCCAACCCAGTTTAAATATATGTCAGCATTTTAGTTGGGACTGTTAAGGTGTTCTCATCTGTAAAGTAGGTGTAACTGAGTGATTTAAATGATGCAAGAGCAGAATAACTGTGACTTGCTGGGTAGATTGGGCTCTGTGGTTGGTGAAGAGGAAGGCGGATAGCAAAGCCGGGGTTGTGAAGAGATCAGCAAAGATGGGAGTCGAGGCCATTTCAGACTTGTGTTCGGACACTTTGTATTCCTTGAGGGAAAAGGTGCAGGCACAGTGACTGCTTATTAGATGTTAAATCAGAGCTATCGCTGGAAGGCTAGCAGACACTGTCTGAAGGTCAGGTGTGGGTGATAAAGGACAGCGGGGAAGATAATAAAGGCCAGAGGAACAGCGTGTCCAAGCTGTCGGCAAAATGACAGATTAGGGTCCGGGTTACCCATTTACAGTCAAATGAAACATTTGTGCTCTATTTATTCATTTTTCATACATGACCAAATGATTCTGTATTTCATTCAACATCAATGCTGTAAAATAATCTCATACAAAAACTTTTCTTAAATTTAGAGACACTATTTGATGTTTAAAATGTGTTGTGGTGTGCATGCTGGCTACTGTTTTGGTCTGTGACTGTGCGTGTTAATGGTTTCATAAAGAGTATGAACATCCAGTCAAGTCAGAATTTCCCAAAGTATGTCTGTCACCGATCATATTGGAAAATATGATATTATTTCAGGGAAGTCATGTGAAGTGCATTAAACCCAATTCTATAAAGACTGTTCCTACGGATGAGTAAAAAAAGGCAAGTGGATTTAAAGAAAAATAGTTATTAAGTAATTGAATCTGCAATTTGTAGTATGCAAAACTTTTGGAGACAGTAAACACATCCCTAGTTTGGGGAATGCTTAAAGTAAAAATACTTAAGGTAGGTATCAATATTATTAACAATTATTAATAATTCATACTAATTTATTAATAATAATAATTTATTTGGGTTATAAATACTTAAGGTAGTTATTAATATTATCAGCACTTAAGGTAATAAATGATTACATGATCAGAAATTGGTTATAAATAGCATAGTTATAACTTTATCCATTCTTATTTCAATCATTCAAATTCTGATAGCACTGGCTTGTCCAATGACACAGCAATGTGCTGCTGTGACTGAATCAGTGTCATACATATTTCTAACACTATAGGCTCCATACAATCAGATGTTATAATGCTATTATGTTATTATGATATGGTATCTCCCTGATGCCTGACATAATATGCACTCATAAATATTGGTCATGTGAGTAAACTAGCACTTATATAAACTGAGGTGAACACATTAAAATCCTAAAAGTTGCCTCCTGAGGAATGCTACAACAATAAGCATCGATATATTTTAAGACTGAAAAATGACTGACACATTCACTGGATGGTATTGATAGAAACCACTCCATCTGACCTTCAGCTAAAGTTGCTGTTAATCAAATCATAGTGTATCAACTTTACAAAAATACATAAAGACCAGAATTAGAGATTTGGTGCCATGTCAATTAAGGCTCCACTAGAGTCTAGACATTGACTTAAAGATGATGTTAACAGAGACTGATTTCAGAATCGATTTTCCCTGCATATTTATTAGCGACATTCAGTATTCTTAAATACTCGGTAAAAACTAAGAAAATATTCTAGAACTTAAATTTAAATAGTTTTTTTTTGTTTTCCAAGTATAACCAAGGCCCATGGTAAAAGTTACCTTCCAAGAGTTTCCCACTTTAGGACTAATTTTGACACTTAATTTTTTCCCACGATGACACAGAAAATGAATACTCTCTTTGAAGCAAGATTATCATTACCTTGGAACATCTTAATCAAATTGCAGCCCATGAAAACATCATGCTGCAAGAATACTGAAAGAGAAAGCCTTAACACATCGATGACTTTTGAACATTGTTTTCTTCTTCCCTTAATCACACCACCATGAAAGGAAGAACAATCAATACAAATCAGATCATATCTGTGGAGCTAAAGACAAATAGAACTGGCACCAAACACTCAGTGTAATGACACTGACAGAGTCTCGCAGCAACCACCAGAGTGCAGCTAGAGTTTCCTTAAGTTTCTGCCCAAGGTTTAGCATGGGAGCAAGAAAACATCACTGATTTAACAACAGGTTTCCAAACCCACCCTGCAAATCTCTTTTAGGGAAATGATGCTGTTCACCCCTTTTACTAGCACTACTGATGAACATGATCTTGACAAGGCTGTGACTGCTGATGACAATATAGTTCTGGAAGGAGACTACATAATGGACAACATTCCAGACTCTAAGAAGCTTCTAAGAAGCTGGAGGCTCACCTCGCCCTGGCTATACCCAGTGAGACACAGCCCCTCACAGCGTGTGGCCTCTGTGAAGGAAGCACCCAGCGGTGACCAGAAGATGGGGGCTTTGGACTTCCAGCTAGGAAAAGAATAGTCTTCTAATAATTAGAAATGAATATTCCATTATGCGTGTATATACTGAAGCTTCTTAACGTTTTTTAATTGATTGACTTTTAATTTTATTTTTAATCAGTTACAGCACTGCATAAGCTTTAGGGGTATAAGATCCCAAGATGAATGTGTGACCACCCTACACCCACCACCAGGGCAGCCACACACTCTACCGCAGTCTTCCCGGCCACCTCGTAACTTGACTATGAATCTCCAGATAAGCGGGATCTAGAACTTTCACCAGGAAACAGTAATGTGAGGAACCCGAGGTGGGTGGGTCTGGAATAGCTGCTGTTTCTTCCAGAAGGTCTAGTTCGTTTCCATGGGATACTGATTCAGTTCTTTCCAATTTCATCTTCTGTTGGACTCCGTGTGTGGGATGGGGAAGCTAGGGAGAAGGGGCATAAAGGTAAGACAGAGCAGTGCAGGGGAATTGTGGTTCGCCAATTCTCTCCCAGAATTCACAAAACCTTCGCAGGAGCGCCTCGGAGACAGCCTGGCTTGCAGAGACATTTGTTCTTGCCTCCCTCCGACGTGCCTGACATACACAGGGTTCAGGGGCAGTAAGACAGACACCAGCCTACAGCCCAAAGATCTGGGCGAGAACATTGCAAATAATGACAGTGACAAGAATTCCTATGACTTTTAGTTGTCAGATCTGAGGGGTTTTCAGAACATCTCCATCTATTAAAAAGAAAATGCTAAGCATCTATGCCTCTAGAAGACACGGAAACCTATTCAAAATTCCAATCCTCACAGAAACAACTTTCACTAAGTTCTCCTGTGGATATGCCCATGGGTGATGAGATACTCAAATATACATCAGCTGCTTGGAAACTCTTAAACCTGTGTAAGTTTCCATTCCCATGGTTTCAAAGTTGGAACGCTAACATCTCTTAAGGTTTTGGTGAGGAATAGATGGAATATTGCCTCTTATTAATACTCTAAGGATAATGATATTCTTTTTAGTAGTTTGAGGGTCCTCCACACAGCTTTCCATAGAGAAACCAGACAAAGGGAGAAGAAAGAGTTAAGACTAGTACACTGATCGCAGCCCTAAAGCATAGAGCAAAGAGGGGGAACATGGGGAAAGGGAGGGACACACAGGATCATGGCCAAGGTTCACGGGTGACATGGTGGTGGGAGAACTATGGGGTGTGCAATGATTTAAGAAAAAAATAGAAAGTCAGTAAATTAAAAAAGAACCATGAAATCCTTTGCTCACTAACTGATATGAAAACATGAGACATTTTGACAAATTAAAAATACAGAACTTGAAGCACAATTGGGTTCGATGTTGCTTTTGGGTTCGATGTTGCTAAATTAGAGGATTGAAAACTAAATGAAAGTCTCCAAGTGAGGATGAGAAAGAAAAGAGTGGCATTCTGTTTATCTCCCTAAAAACTCCATGTGTCTATTCTAGCTGTCATAGCAGTGCATTTATCTGTACACAGGCACATATAGTCACACGTACCCTCCACCCCCCCCCCACACACACACACCAGACCAGAACACTGCCAAGAATAAAAGGAGAGCTACAGGATCTGGTCACTGTAGCCCAGAATTCATTCAACAGGATCCTCTCACTCTTGACACAGAGTGAATGATCACCAGGAATCTGGGGAAAGCTGTGACATTCAGATGTCAAAAAAAGAGGAAAAAAAGGCAGAAAAAGGCAGCAAGGAAGTTCAGAGAAAGACGAGGAAGCAGATACAAGAAAGATGCTCGGCGCCCTTGACTACCAGAAAAGGTTTTACATTCATGATGTGGTAACAGAGCTAGGAAAAAGGAGCCTTTCAAGAATGAAAAAGAGGCTTTTGATTTCAAACCACGCAGAAAGTTATTCTAGAAAGAGCAAGCAGAGAGCGCAGAAGGGACAGAGGGTGATGTGGCACCTGCCAGGGGCAATGTGGGCACCTGCCAGGGGCAATGTGGGCACCTGCCAGGGGATGACATGATATGTGGGCACCTGCCAGGGGCAATGTGGGCACCTGCCAGGGGATGACATGGACCCGCCAAGCTGGGGACGGTGCATTTCCTAACAACTGGGCTGACAAGAATATTCTCCCAGCTCTCAGAGAGGATAGCTCAGGTTCCGAATCCAGAAGTTAGTGGGGGATGGGGAGTACTAACTTGAAATAGGGTGAGTCGGACCAAGGAGTCCAGCTAGTTCCACCAGGAGGGAGGGGTGAGGGAATGTAGGGATGGACAACCACTGGAGGTGAAGGGAGACTTTGCTATGATGGGGGGGGAGGGAGGAATGTGAGAGATGGGGAGGGGGAGGGGAGGAGGAGGGGAAGGGAGGGGGAGAAAGAGAGAGAGAGAGACAGGTTTGGATCAGAGCATCATGGAACATCAGCAAGATGCCCACTGTGATTTTACTCTTTTCAAAGCTGAGAACAGACTGTCAGATTCCAGTCCATATTTGGCTTCCATCTCAGACACTAAGATACTCACTTCCTATTCTCACCTCCCCATCCTGCTGCCTAGTTTGGGAGAACTCTCATTCCAGCTCTCCAAGCCATGCACCCCATCTCCCCCGCTTGGGCCTAGAGGCCATCACATGAGCCTGGAGGCAGACAGGGGAGTGAAGACAGAGTAAGCCAGATGCAGAGAAAGCAGAGAGCACGCGGGGGAAGGGAGGGCGATGCAGCAGCGCTGATCTGCCTCGCTCCGAACTCTGATCTGCCCGGCTCCAATCTCAGCGAGGCCGACAACTCTGAGGGGGGAGATGGGCGCTCACGCTGGCCCCTGTCTCAGAAGCAGCAGAGATGTGGCTGATGACCTCATAAAGAGGTTCCCCCCCATGCCCCATAAATGAGAGCGACGTCCTTGGCAATCACCGAGGAGGCCACAACAGTGTCGGCCTCTGGGCTGGGCCGGCCCAGCGGACGCTGCTGTCTGTGGTATGGGCAGGCGGTGTCATCACCATCTGCTACCAGCTGTTCTCATTGGTGTCCATTCACCCAGGACGCAGGATCAGCAGCAAGAGTCTTCCAACCGCGTGGATGTGGACGTTGCCTCTCTCAGCAGGAATGGGGGGTGGAAGCCCCCAAAGAGACCTCGCCTGGAGACAGAGCGTGCTGCCTGGAAGCCTGACCAGTAGCTAGGTCAGTCCCGAGTGCCAGGGTGAGATGATGCTGATGTTGTCTGGGTCACAGAGCAGCAGCTCTTTCCTGGGCATTCCTGGGGCTCCCCTCCCACCTGAAGCCGGGTCCCCCCACCAGAGGTTCCCATGACATGGCATCCAGTCTCTGTCCAGAGTTCCTGGATGCACGAGGGCTTGGGTTTCCCTGCACTTTGCTCTCCTCGGGCACGGACAGGTGGGGATGTGACAGGAGTCGCTGCTCCCCTCGTCATGGTTCGGTCAGTCTGGTGGCTGCTGGGTGGCGGGACCTGCGGCCTTCCTTCAGCCGCACACGCATATCACCTCTTCCGCGCATTTCCTGACTGCTCGGTCATGCTCATCTGTGGCTGCTCAGCGTTTTCATGGTCACCTTTGTGCAGTGTGGGGGTGTCTTCTGCGGCCCGGCTGCCAGGGGCTGCGGATGACTGGTGATAGGACCCAGGGGGAGGGGGAGGGGGAGGGTGGAGGTAGGGTAGGGGAGGTGGGAAGCTGACACAGTTGGCCCCACCTGTGCCCAGGTGGTCACCCCCAGGCCCTCCTTGAACGTGGGGGTGGGGAGATGTGAGGGAAGGTGCTTGCCTCTCTTCAAGGCCAGGAGGTTTGAAGATGCCGGGAAACTCCCTGCCCTCTGGGGGTTCTGCTTGAACAAGGCACTGTTCTGGCTGGTTCTCATACAGGTTTGTGAGTGACACAGTGGAAAAGTGTATTGGTGCCAAAATACCCTGGTGGGTGGGGTCTGAGAAGAAGGTGCGAAGTGCCAAAAGGCAGATAAAGGGAAGGAGCAAGGATCGAAAAAAGAAGGAAAGGAAAGGAAAGGAAGGAGATGAAATGGTGGCCTGAGAGAACAGGCCCACGTGGCCTGGCCAGGGGAAACCCTCTTAAGAGTGAGCTGGAGGTGGCAAGGAGCCATGGTGACCAGCAGAAGAGTGGCTGGTGAGGAGAGAGTGACACTGCAGCAAGGTGGCATAGTGAGCTGGTCCCTGGAGATGGCCAGGGATTTGAAAAGCTGGTTTGTGCATCAGCAATTGCGGAAGAAATTTGAAGAGCCTTGGAGAAGCGGAGCAGCACAAAACACTGGAGAAAAAGTGAAGACACCAGAGAAAGACTGGACTTTGTAGAATGCCTGCTCAGGCGTGAAGGGGCAAAGGGCGCCATCTTGGATTGTGCCTTTGGGACCTTTGGGCCTGAAAATGGTGACTGGGGTAAGATGTGATTTTGAAAACTTTTTGTTTTCCCTGTTGAATTCCTTGTTAATAAACCTTGTCGTTAAACTGCACTTGAGTGGCAACTGCTAGGTGCTGGCGAAGTGGACCTGTGGTTTGTTGGTTAGAGGTTTCTGCCACTTTTGAACCCAATGTCAGTTCTGCCTGGAGGGGAGGGCCACTGGGCTTCTCTGCATGGGGGGGGCACTGGAGGGCATCCAAGAGAGAGCCTTGTCCTATCCCAGCCAGAAAGAAGGGGCCCTCCATCTGCCCATGGGCCACTAAGTTCTGGGAGCACCTGAAGGAACAAGTGATGTGCCCATCTCCCAGGGTCCCCATCACTACCCTGCTCCCTGCAGCAGTGCACCCTCTGGCCAGATGCCTGCTCCATGCAACCCTCAAGCGAACAAAGAGGTGCTATTGTAAAGAAATACAGTAGTGAAGGAGCCCTGGGGGGAAGGGCATATACTTTCCACTAGCACCAAGTACACCCTGCCCCCACCCATTTCTCCACTCACCCTGCACCCCGGAAACTTCGCAGAAGCATAATCATAAATAAAACACTATTACCGCCAGCGAGAGCTTAGGAACTTGAGTAACAAGTTCTCTATAAATATTAGATTAAAAAGATATGAACAGCTTTTAGCATTATAGAGGGTAATAGAATTTGATCAGTTAAATCCCTGGACTTTATAAAGCAAAATTATGTAAACAAGCTTAATGGCTTTTTGATCAAAGCACAAAGGGAGTGCTAGGAAGAATGCAGGACCCATTCCCTATTTGGACTTTAAACTGCATACATACCCCAGCACAAATGTTTACCTTAAATTAAACCAAAATGAAATATGAATGTGGAGGAGTTATAATGAACAGGAACCAGAGGGTGGACTGAAAGAAAACACCCTTCTTGATTCAGGGATCAGCGGACATTGACAGAGCTAAAGGTCAGGTCTTGCTTTATTTACCAGATTATTCATTGTGGGCAGAAAGATCTAAGCGAAGCTTCCAATATTGAAGTTTAAGGTTTTTAGGGAAAGATGTTGGCAAATGTAAGAAGACAGAAAGAGGAAGCCAGGATATTAAAAAATAAGTAAAATAAAGTGGTGGCTACTAGCAAGATAGGGCCGCCTTCACCACTTAGAAATTGGATTATAGCAAATTTTCTGAGAGAGGATAAAAATGGAGAAGGCAGGCGAGGATAACGGGAGCACATTTTGCAATGCGCTGTGAGATCTGAAAAAAAGGAAGCCCGGCTGTGGCTGGCAGGGGATGATGAATCCTTCTACAAAGGCTTCAATGAATATATTCTCCCTCCATGGCAGCGTCACAGCCCTTGAAACGTTCTGTCATTCGGGGCACTCTCTCATTTCCTTGCCACGGAGCTCTGAACCGCACACACTCCAGAGAAGAATTGCAGAGTAGAAGAACAGCCTTATGATAAAGAAATGAAGAGTGCCAATTTGTGTCAAACTTGACCAGGGAATGAGTAAATTCAAGTGAGTTTGAGACAAGACAATTCTGTCTCTAAATGAGGTGACTGTGAGTGGTGAAATTTTTCTTTTGTATTGTGGAGTAGTAACACGATTTCTTTCTTTCTTTCTTTCTTTCTTTCTTTCTTTCTTTCTTTCTTTCTTTCTTTCTTTCTTTCTTTCTTTCTTTCTTTCTTTCTTTCTTTCTTTCTTTCTTTCTTTCTTTCTTTCTTTCTTTCTTTCTTTCTTTCTTTCTTTCTTTCTTTCTTTCTTTCTTTCTTTCTTTCTTTCTTTCTTTCTTTCTTTCTTTCT
>PVHY01018909.1:0-28383 GCA_004024945.1 Uropsilus gracilis | reverse complement strand
CTTTTGTGTGCCATGTCAGCCTATTTGTAGTTGAACAGACTTATAAGATTGATACTGTTAAAAATTACTTTAAAAATATTTTGGCAATATTTAATTCTGATTTTATATGACAAATTTTACCCATTTTCTTTTGATTACTAAAACTTCTTACCAAACTCACTGAATTTTGCCAAAAACACCCTTTAATGTTGTCAATTTTATTATGTTTAACATTATCATGCATAAAAACTATTTTTTTCATTTTACTACAATGATACAAATTACAACTACTGAACTTTTTAGTATAATTTCTTCCAGTGTCTTTTTTTCTCTTTATTGTTTTTTCTTCTTCCATTATTTCACTCAATTCTGTGTTAGTGTCTCCTTTCATTTAAATTTAAAAATTCAGTGCATTAATTAAAATTAAGCTAATAACAACTAGTCACATTGAAATGCTAATTAATTTTTATTCAAAATTTGAATCTTCTAATGCGTAAGGTGTTCTTTGGCCAAAAGTAGGTATCGTTGGAAGCTATACTCTTTCAGGTTTCAATGCTCAACTACAAAGATTTGAAGACATTAATTTAAGACATCTAACTTGCCTTTGCTTTGTACTATTATAGTGGGTAATTTTTTTCACTAAGTGGTGTTATGTTTTTATCAAGAAAGTGTGATTTTAGATAACTCTGCCTTGGTTCAGTAGATAGCTAGTGATCTTTTCTTTTTTTCTAAATAAACATTTTAACAGTGTGACAACAATGTGGTCATCTTTCCAAAGTCTGAAATCACTGATTTGATAGTCCAAAAATATATAAATCCAGCAAGACAATGTTTTGTGTCAAAGGAACCTGTATTTTCAGCTCCATTCTCCCTCTGCCCTTGGCACACTGGTTCCCAATGTATGTAACTCTCACATAGTTCTCATTTTTTTCCTCTTCTTGTGGAGGCCCCTGAATACCACATAATAATGCAGATCTCAACCCCAAGACAGTGCTGTGTATGCTAAGAAGGATTTCAGGACTGACTGGGGGGTGGGATGGGGGGTGGGAAAGCACTCTAAAGTTTAGAAAATACAGTAAAAGTTATAATGAACTTGGTGAAAATGTCACCTTTCTACCCTCTTATATGTCTTCAGACTTATAATTTTAGCTCCTTCAATGATAGTCGTTCTTTACCAATGGCTGGAGAAAAGAATCCTTTATGCTATAAGAGGAAAAAGCAAGCTGTGCTATCCCTGAGCTCAGGTCTCATCAAGAGATGAGAAATCATCTGACAGAGGATTTCTGATCTACACTTCTTATTGCTGGTGCTAATGTGTGCAACAGAAAGCAGCAGCCATTTGCAGAAGCAACACTGCCTTAGAATACCATTCCTGTCTTTGATAAACATGGAAAACAAAATAAAGTGGTGCCTGAAAAGGAAAATAAAGAAGGCTTAAACTTCGTAGGATAAAACTCTGATGTTGACAGTGACAGCAAAATTGCGAATTTATTTGTAAGGAACTCAATACATTCAGATTAAACCATTGTATTTTCTGAAACTATCAGTTGGCTTAATTAAGAAGAAATCTTAGATGAAAATCAGAAGTTTTCTCTACTTGGACTAGAAATACACAGTTGTATAAAAAACATCTGAATGGCTAAGGGCAAGTCATTTAATTGTTCAAATTATTTTTTTAAGCAAACCAGAACTCAGGATCCTACATTGTAAAGAACACAAATTTCAAAGGAGTAGTAAAAGCAGTGATAACAATAGGTCAATTCACAGAATGATAGCATTGTTCTCTGTGCCTTATATATACTATATCATGGGATTCTCCCAATTAGCTTATTTTCTTTGAAAGGAGCAGTCAATTTAAGTTATTTCCACTCTGGATACACTCATGGCAAGAACCCTGCCTCCTAGTCTCTATACATAGAAATGAAGATTTATACTTCATAAATCACCAATAAATCAAAGTTCAAATTTTAGAGAAAAAAATTAATCTACCTAGCTAACATAGCAAAGATATACTTTTGTTTACCTTTTATTTCTTATGTATTATTCTTTGTAGTTCAGAATATTCTTGTATCACTTACTGCTAGAAGATAAACTATAATTTTTCTTGAGCAGAAATTTTAAAACTTGACATTATTGACATACTATAGTCACTATGGTTCATACCTAGGGTACAATATTAACTACTCATAATATCCTCTTTTTTTTTTTTTTTTTTTTGAGACTAGGTCTCGCTATTTTTGCCCGTGGAACCGCAGGCTCTCGTTGCCCGGGGTACTACAGACTCAAGCAATCCCCAGCCTCAGCTTCCCAGGTAGCTGGGATGACAGGCGCACACCACCACGCCCAGCTTTTTTTTTGGAACTAGGTCTCACTACGGGCCCCAGGCGGGACTCGAACTGCGATCCCTAGCCCCGGCTGCTTCGTAGGCTGAAGCTTACAAGCACGAGCCACCGTGCCGGGCCATAATATCCTCTTTTGAGTAGCACCTAGAGGTAGACAGCTTTTTAAACAAAGGTCTGCAACATTGTGAATCAGTTGTAAATACTACTCAAATGATGGAGGAATGAACCTCCATCAGGTGTTTTTTATACATCAGGTCAGGTGAAGATACTCTTTTAAGGTAGAATTTTTTTGAATATTAGCAACAAGAGATTGGTGTGTTTGGGGAGAAATTCTATGAGACTAAGTTAGGAGCATGTGGACAGGTAAATAATAAATTGGAAATACTAAAGTATATACAGGTAAAATACACAAGCACCTTGAAATGTAACAACTTTGCTTCCTAAGGTATGATCAACCTTAGGTAATAAGAGGGAGGAATGCCATAAGAAAAATTTTAAATGTGAAAGTATTCTAAAATTTTTGTCTTATTCCATAAAGCTTCATAATAATATTGAAAAGCAAGTGATACAAATATAACATTAAGTCAAAAATCCTCCTACAAATTGCAATTTATATTTAGCTTTACAAATTAGATGAACTAGAATCATTTATAAAATTAACATTCAATGCCACAGAGAAAAGATACATTTACATTCTACCATACGCCATCAGAGCTCCATTTTTGAAAGATGGACAAGCTTCGTGCACTGCTCAACTTTTTTTTCATTAATTACCCAATTACTTCAAATTATATACTTGCTACAAGTTGTGCTATTTTGAGATATTATATTTAAACCAATTTTCTTTCTTGTATGTTAAAAATCCTCTATATTGATTTCATGTGTCTGAACGCCCCCTATTGCAAAATTTTATTTCAATTCATGAAGTTTAGCTTGGAATTTATTGTGTATTTTCCTCTTTACAGATTCAATTAATGTAGAATACACTAATAACTTACAACTTTCTATTTTGTTATCTCTCTGTTTCTCTCTCTTTCTCTCTCTCTGTCTCTCTCTCTCTCTCTCACACACACACACACACACACACACACACACAGACCTCAAATAGTTGTCTAAGTCTCCACCAAATAAATTTGCTGATCCAATATGAAGTGTGTTATAGTTGCATATACTTTTAAGTAATTCCCCATAAAGGTATCAACCTTTTTGGAAATTGAGTTCAGCTTTTCTTACTAAATATTTAAAACAAGGTAATAAAATCATTTAACACATTCCAAATGGAAGATAACTACCAATCCTAATATGTGTCCAGCTCTCAGTTCTGTTTGTGTCTCTCTCCTCACTGAAATTCATCAGGAAGCCCTCTGAAGGAGATGTGTTGAGGGGAAGGGAAAGGGAGTCATTAAACAATGATGGTAGAGATATAAATTAAAGTAGTCATTATGAAAAGCTGTATAGGAGTTATCAGACATTAAAAATGGAAAGACCATATGAATTTACCTGAAAAATACAAAAAAATTCAAGGAGCTATATGTACCCCTAAGTTCATGGTAGCATCAAGCACAATAGCCAAAAGATGGGAACAATCCAAATATACCTATCAGCAAATATTTGAATAAAGATATGGTATATTTACAAAATGGAATACATTTAAGTGTTTTTTTCAAAGGTAAAATACTAACATTTGCAACATGGATGGACCTAGTTGGTATTATTCTTAGTGAAATAAATTAGAGGAGAAATTCAAGTATTGTATTATTTCACTCTTTTGTGGAAGAAAAGAAATGAAACTAATGAACAAACAGCTCAGACTCTTTTAGAGTATAAGAATAAAACAATGGTTACTAGAAGAGAATGAGAGTAGATGGGTAAATTGGGTAAAAGGGATCACAATGTTTTCAAGAATGAAAGCTGTACTTTTCTTGGTGGACATAATGCACTACACAAAGATGTTAGTTTTTAATACACCTGAATATTATAAATCCCTGTTATATCATTAAAAATAGAAAGTACTCCTGAAAGCAAAAAATAAATTAATTAAATCTACATAGATTGAAAAACTTTTAAGAACAATAGCAAACTGAATTTTTTTAAATGGAAAGGCCATTTAATTTATAAAATAATTTAAAATAATATTCCCCTCAATTGCTTCTTAATTTCATTAGAACATCATTCACATACATTTTTAAAGAAGAATAGCTTGTATATAAATGGAGCAAACTATTGTTTTACGTGTAAGAGTAACAGGAACAGAACAAAGGAAAATAGACAAAGTTAATAGCTTGGAATTAATAAACTTTCAGGCAAGAAAGTAAAAAATCATAGGTATACCTATAATCTCTTCTCCATTTTAAAGTGCCATTAATTTCAATATAATTTAGCTTTGAGTATGACAGCTTTTACCAAACAAGATGCAGAAGCATATTAAGTGTGCACATTGATTGCTTAGTCTATCTAAATATCAGATATATTAAAATACAAATATGGAGTTGAAAAAATTCAGTTTTTGCATACATAAAAACAATTTCCTACATAACATGTAATGTGTGCGTTTATATGTGTACGTGACTAAAAAACAGTTATGTAGGGGAGGGCAGGAGGAAAAGATTGACTGCTAGCTGGCATGGTACATATAGAGTTGTCTGTTTCTTGAAATTACTTCCACTGTTGACATGCAGATGCCTCAGGCATTCAGCTGCAGAGTGCAAAAAGAGACAAATACCCACCCACACGTCAATACTCTATTTAGTAGTTTAAAACACCTATCATCTAGAACATAGTTCTTTAAAAATTTCAAAATA
Organism: Uropsilus gracilis; assembly: GCA_004024945.1. NCBI lineage: Eukaryota > Metazoa > Chordata > Mammalia > Eulipotyphla > Talpidae > Uropsilus > Uropsilus gracilis. The sequence continues at coordinate 23,261 of PVHY01018909.1, read as the reverse complement.
CAGCTGAAAATCTGTTACATAATGACAAAAAGAAAGCAAGCTACCAACTGAAGCACTTTTAAATGAAAAAAGATATGTCTCTGAGCAAGATCTGTTGGAAAAGAGAAGGGTCAAACTTTGAAGATTTGATTTCCCTTCTATGCTGCTTTTTAACTTTTCACAGTAGTTACTAAGCTCGTCTCTGTGTTGTGTTCGATGCTTCAGCATCCTTTTAAAATATTTAATTATCTAATACCAAGACAGGAATAAAAGGATGGTAAAACTTAAAAGGTATTCATATAGACTACATTTAAGTTATATTTGACAGCCCTCAGATATGTTTATTATTCCAAAATACTCTGCTGGTATTTTCAAAGTTTGGCATGGGGAGATTTAGAATAGAAAAGGTAGATTGTCCTACTCACTTAATGTCATTTGCAGAATTTCACTTCAACAATTTGCCCTGTAAAGCAAAAGGAATAATAAGCAATTTATAATATATCCCAATACTCTCCGTAAGTTTGCATCTGGATTTAGCTACTTGTGTTAGCCAAACTGAGGGGAATCCCCTTCCACTCAGTGACAAAGGACAATTTGGGCTGCAAAAGCTAGAATGTGCTTCCTCTTGCCCACTCTCATTTCTTGTAATACAGTTTCACCTGGCTGCTGAACTTGGCCCCCATATTCCAGTAGCTAGTCTCAAGAGGCTACAGGAAAATGGGGCTAAGGAATGTGGTAACTCCCCCTTACATGGAGGCACTTTTGTGATCACTGCATATTTGGGAAGGAAATGTACAACTAGAGGTCCTATTTCCAGAGGAAAGGTTTGTGTTGTATAGGAAGTTGCCTTAAGCCCATTTAGTCTTGATAAAGTTATCATTTGAATTTAGTTCAGATCAAAATGCAAAAAATAAAAGTATTTCTATAAAGAATTTTTTTTTAATTTTCTATGACAAAGAAAATTTATAAAAAGAATAAAATGATTGAATATGCTATGAGTAATAGTTTTAGAATAGTGGATGCAGGAACATCTTTATAGTTTTATGCACATAAATAACTTCCCCTAAATAGTATAAACTCCTCTAGAATAAGAGCTATCGCTTATGTATTTTTATCCTCAGAATCTAACACACTGCTGTACAGAGAGTAGGCACTTCATTAGATATTTGTCTATTGTCTAATGACAACCATCATCTTAGTATAGTGTACAAAAAACGCAATAAAATATTAAAAATAAATGACACACAATCCATTTCTCAAGTTGCTTACTGTTTTTGAGTGTATATATACAATCATTATTAATTATCATTATTAATAATTTACTAATTATAAATATTCACAGTCGATTTGTTTGGCTCATCCACCACATATCCTAAAAAGGGAATAATCCTATACATCACTTTCTCATTTTATCAAAATTAAAATACAGATGATTCCTACCTTTCCAGCACAGTTTATTTATATCACTAGTTAAGGCTTTGTAAGTCAATTCTTTGTTATAAAATTAGGGCTTCATTCATGGAAAAAACATTTAATGCCATAATATACTGAAGCTATTTATGAAAATAAATTAAACACAAATACACTTGATATATGCATTTGTGGGGGAAATAGCATAATATAAAAGTCAAATTATAAATATTCCTTTAGAGGAGTATTTCAGTAGTTTTTATTATAGCTATTTTAATTACAAGAAAGATGATAAAAACAAGATGGTCCACTTTTAGATATTATCAAGTCTGGGCTTGCCCATGCATAAACATACATAGATAATTTTATGGATTATGACTTTTTCTTCTGTTTTTAAAAGGCACTTCAATATTGTGCACTGCATCATTTCATCATTTATATGACCTGTTTGGTAAAATTTTGTGACCTAGTCTGTATTTGAGTAATTTTTTAAAACTCTAGATAAACAACTAAAAAGCCTTTTGGCAACAGTAAACATGGACATGGAGTGTTGCTAAAGTAAAATGTAAATGTTACATATAATTTTAGTTTAAATATATAAATTTGGTGATTAGAAAAAAAAAGAGAAAATAAATGGGCATAAATAGGGAGGTCATTACTGACCTAGTTAAATAACAGATTATTGCCTGAACAAAAATATCCTCATTTGGGTATTTCCAAATTCTTCCACTTTACATAACCCTATTTATGATTTGAAACTTACAAAGGCTATTAATGTCATTTTCTTCTGTGTTTGTACAGCAAATGATGTTGTCCTTGTTATCACAAATGTATGACTATATGAAACGATTTTTTTTTAACCATAATTTATTCATCTCTGGCCAACAGTGGACAAGATTATTCTCTTTGTGAAAGGAATAACTCCTGGGGAAGGGTCTTTTTCTCTTTGAAATGATTGTACACTCACTTGATTATTAATCTATTCAAGTGATCATGTCCTCTTTCAGTATCTTCTTATTGACATTATGAATGAGTTACATTAGGAGCAATAATCATGTTTTTATTTGGTCTACTTCATTTTTTAAATATAAGGGCTACTGAATATGTAAAGTGAGTGATCAATGAAAGTCTGTTGTTGTAAACTTCATTCTCCATTATTCTTTAATATTTCTCCTAAGCTGTTTTGCACCTGACTAACTGCATGGGTTTAGCCCAATTAAAATAAGTCTCTCTATCTCTCTCTTTCTCTCTCTCTTTCTCTCTCTCTCTCTCTCTCTCTCTCTCTCTCTCTCTCTCACACACACACACACACATAAGCACACAACAACAACAAAAACCCCACAAAACAGTTGGAATATTAAAACTATATAGTGCCATCCAGAGTCAGCAGTGGCACAACAGAGGACTTATGAAGAACAAAAATAAAAACATATGAAATGCAATACTCCACTCAATATACCTAAACCTGTAACTCCAGAAGTCAGTGCCACAGAGCTTTGTCAAATTATAATTTACAAAACCAAAGTTGATACAAGTTCTTTTCACTTACATAAGATTTCCTCAGGAACTGAAATTTTCTCAAAGATATAGTTATTTTTGTTATGACCATTCTTTCCTATAGGTAGGGTATTTGCAAGAACATTTACCCAAAAATTATAAATATTTTCATCATCCAAAAACTCTGTTCTGAAAACCAAACTGTACCAAAGAGAAGTCATTTCATTCAAACATTACATATCAATAGGATAGAGTGTGGGTTTTGCCTCAAAGACAAGGGGAAAAGGCAAAATTATGGTAGAAATTCAAAGGAGGGAAAACGAAGTTCAACTTTTTTGAAAACTAGCTGCATTCCATAGTAGTATTACCACCTCCATCAGTAAAAACATTTCCCAGATCTTCAAATGGCTCCCTAGAGTTCATAAGCCAGTCACTACAGCATGTGAGTGTTTCTGAGTGTTGCACACATTTCATTGCCGCCCACTCTCCTTATGCACAAAGAGATCTCCTGAAACACTGTTCAATTAAAGAGAATTCTCAACTTCAACTTGAGTTTTCAAATCAAAGAATGCAAGTATGCCAAGGTTTTAAATTTTGAGATGTAGGTAAGGAAATATTTCTCCTTAGCCAAACAAACCAATTGCTCTGGAGGAGTAAATCTTAATTCCAGAACAGCTCAGCATACTGACTGACGAATAAGCCACTATAGGCAGTAAGCAATGAGTAGTTTAATTATTCTCTTCTGTCCCTTCCAACAGAGACAGCTGGGTAGAAAATGGTTGGGATATCAAATCTAGACATACTCACACTTGCAAAAAGTCCCCTCTGTTGTATTGTGTTTAATGTTCCATGTAGAATGGGTGAGAGGTGGGAGAGAGGCAGCTAAAATTAAATAATAAATAACCCAAAAATTTGCCTATAAAAGGAATCTGGTTGCACTGTGAATACTGTCATTCTACAAAATGTGCTCTATTTAATGGCTTAGAAAATGCCTTGCATACCAACTGAGCTTAATTCAGGATAGTAAAGTTGTAGCTGAGAGTGATATAGGTACCCTGTGTCCTGCAAATCCATTAGGACTGAGAATTTGTTACACTGTTATTTGCTTCTACACTATGGTACTACTAAAAACTTATACACAGTTTGGGACAACTAGTAATGGAATTGTTCATCCTCATGGGGTTAAACTTGAAATGAATGCATTTTTGAATAAATAAAATTTATAAAATGCCTAGTGCCATATTCCACAGCTCACCATTTTTATGTCAAATAGTCTTTTTTCTATGAGGGTCTTCATTGTCGAAGCATAATGCCAATTAATTGACTATAGTTGCTCAAACCTGTCCAGAAATAAAATTATAAGTTTTAGACAGGAAGCCAAATAGAGATGTGACAAACTGGATTTACGTTTTTTGAATTGCAATTAACGAGTGTTTTAAACTTCATAACCAAGAAATTAATAGTTAATCCTCATTACTTACCACACATTGTTTTCAGTGTGGGTGTAGAACAGGCACATTGTGCTGGGTTGAACACACACAGAGATCCGTAATATCATCAGCTAAAAACAGATTATGAACAAAGTGCATACTCAAAAATGATACTGGCATTTTGGCTAAGTTCTATAAAACTAGCCCACGTTGTTAACTTAAGGCAAAAAATCACCCAAATCTAATTGCTATTTTCAAAGTCTGTATTTAATTTGAGTTTTTAAATGCTGATATCAATGTGAAGTTTTCTAATATTCCAAAATATCATATTTAAAGGAAATATAATTTTAGCAACACAACATGACAACTGTGAAGTTCAATAATTGTTCTTCAAAAACTTAGCTCCCATGTGTATACTTTAAATTAGCTCCCTTCCAAGATGTTCTTAAGACTGTCAATCTCATCTTTGTCTTTTTTAATGCTGATCAGCTTAAACTTTGCCCCACAAAACGGAAGTGTGTTAAATAAACTACTAACTTGGTTAGTTTTTTAGCTAAAAAGCACACACTCTCTGGTCTGGGGCACAGCCATAGGAGAGTTCATGCACATGGTAAAAGCTAGGCTACGTCTCACTGGTGAGCTGGGCACAGTTCCTGACCTGTTCTTCCTCAATGCTTCCTGCCTTTTCCAGTGGTGTCTGTCCCTTCTGAAACTGTCCTGATGGCCCAGCTCCATTCCATATTTGGTGATCTACCCAGACACCAATTCTCCATGCTCCCTGAAGGAAATGATGATTCAAGACTCCTCACCATTCTCCATCCATCATCTTCTTCTCAACTCCTTAGGACTTTCACTTTAAAGTTACTTTTATACTTTGTAATAGACAAGTAATGGGGGATAGAGGCCTTGCAAAATTATACAAATATGTTTTTTGTCAAAAGCTTTCTCTTTACTCGTTCATTAGACTGTATTGTGACTTCCTACTTTAGTTGATAGGCTATCATCCATTAATATTTTCATTTATTTGGCACTCATATTGTCAAACTCTGAACCATTGTGAGCTCCTTGAAGTTGCCTCCTGTCTCCTGAGGGAATTGACCACCACTCTTTGTGAGCACTTACTGTTTCTACCACAACAGCCTGTCTCCAACACATTTGCAATTTTCCTGATCAGTTGTGGGTTCAGATATTTTTCTTGGGAAGTCTGTCTCCTCTAAGTGAACAATCGTATTTAAAACCAGAATTTGATGCTAGCTATGTCCCCTGATTTGGGATGATTACACTGGTTTCAAGTCTTTTAAATGGAAAAGCTAAAGAATAAGTAGATATGTCATATACACATGTGTCTGTATTTTTATTTCTGTTTTTATATCTTGAAAACTGATAGTCCACTGATAGCCTTAATTCCAGTTCAAGACCACAGATTTAAATATATTTTTTACCCTTTTCACATCTTTGACTACTTTTGCTGACAGGGAGAAATTTGGTTAGGTGTATTTATTTCAGCATTCCTTAATCATAACCTGCATTTAGTGCATGTGCCCACATCATCTCTAGGCGCTGACACTATTTGGATGCCTTCTTTTCCCTTCTCCTACTGTCATTTCCTATACTGGACTACGTGACTACACAGAAGGCATCATCATCCTACCTGTTCCCTGAGACTCACTGTGGGCAAGTTTTCTGCCCACCTGGATTCCCTCCTGTGCTGTTTGATCTTTGATTCACCACATTGGCCACTGTTACCAAATAACTACTCACCCAATGATTTTAGGACTAAGTTGACCTGGAAGAAAAAGGGATAAGGAAAGGGAAATTTCCTAAGAGGGTTTTAGCCAGAAAAAAAATGGATATAGGAATTTCTAGCAAATAAAAAGTATATGGATAAGTTGTTTCACTAACTAAAAACTCCATTTGGTCATTGATCATTTGGTCTTTCTAGCCCAGGGTCTTTAACTGGTTAGCAATATTCTTGAACCTGTAAAGTCTCAGCTCTCTTTTATTTCTTTTATGATATCTAAAAAATTGTTATGTTTTCATTTTGAAAATTTGATTATTCTTAAAAAATTTTTATTATACTGTATTCTTCCTACCTATGAGTTTGTGGAATGAGAAAATGGTTTATTTTGTATTAGTCTAGCCCACAGTGTTGCCAGACATCCTACTGAAACAATTTTTAAACATTTGTCTGTCAGAGTTACATGATTCCATTCTGAGTGATATCTATCAAAGGACAGAAATAAGAAGGGACAGATGTTCTACTTAGTATTTATCAAAAAGTATTTCCAACAGTTTCTATATTTAACACTTTATAGTTATCATAAAAATAACCTAACTTGAAGTGTTAGCTCTAAAATGGAACAGTACAGTATACTATCTTCATGGTAGACCTTTCATTAGAGGTCATGAACCAGTATGGAATAACACTGTGAAGGTATTATGAAGGGGCCTACTTCCATGCTCAGGCTCTTACCGTGGCAGCATGACCATGAGAAACAACCAGAGTGCAAGGAGAGGTATTATATTATTGAGGCTTAAGTTTCAAAATCTGTAATGTAAATTCATGGAAAAAAGCAATGCAAATTTATTCTATGATAGTCAATGTGAGAAAGGAGCTGCATCTAATACTGGAAAGTCAACTTGAATAACATGGAAAGTGGTTAGAGAGTCAGAAAGGAGAACTTCCTCCGCCTTAGCAAGCACCACCTTCCCTAGTGTAACCTCTGTGGTGACTACATCAGACCCAGTTTCCATGCTGTACCACTGTACCTTACTCCAACGAGGACTGCAGCCACTCTTGACACCTTGTCATGAGGATAGCATCCATCTCTCTCCAATGGGTCAAGACCACATAATGACTAATGTTGACCCTGAGATCAGGTGGATAGAGTCAAAATCCCATGGACCTGTGTTTAGGTTGCACATTACACAAGAAGCCACTCTGAAAGATGCATTGGGTAATGAGTAGATGTCTCCATTACTTGGAAAATAGTTGTACTTTTACTATACCTTCATTGTCTCCACATGTGTGGTTTGTATATTTGTTATGAAGTTCTCACAGCACATTGTAATAATAGTGATATTCTAACAAATTGAACATATTGCAATACTTTCACAACAAATGAAAGTAAAGCATCTTGTTCTAACAGAATTGATACTTATTTTTTTCTAGATGAACACTTCCAGTAATTAAAAGACCTTTTTTCATACAACATTTCCATAAGGAGCATTTGCTATTTTTCCTACTGATGGTCTTATTGGTGTCTCAAAATAAAATAAAAATTTAAATACTTTTAGTATAAGTCAGTGATAATATGTGATTTCATGTTTCATTTTATAATTATCTGCCATTTGTTTACACTTAAGTTTCATTTAAAATTCACAAGTACCTCCATTATCATATAAATTACTATGTAATAAGTTATATATATTTACCATTAATAATCCACAAATTAGGTGTAGGTAATTATACGTTAAAGATTAAAATATGATGCTTAGCAAATTACACTATATAAATTGATTTTTAATATGAAGATGTTATCCATTTGCAAATAAACTTTGTAAATTTAACAGTGTAATATGCCTATTTTATTTTTAGAAGCTACAAGTTCTCAGATAAAATACTAACTTTTATTTATAAAGTATTTTACAATACTGAAAGAATATTATGACTTTTTTCTGTAGTCCATAGGCCAACAGTAACTGACATCCTCTGAGTTTGTAAGAAATTCAGGATCTTAAGCATCAAAACATAAACTATGTTTTATCAAGTTCCCATGTGATTTGTATGCATACTAACATCTGGAAAGCACTGTTCTATTGACATAAACAACTAAAAGAGGTACATAGAAGCGAGGAACTACAATTATGCATAAAGATAGCATTTGACATTTAACAAAGAATGCAGTAAAGTAATATGACTTCTATGGAATAGCAATATAGGAAGTAAAAATCCCCAATTGTTTTTAAAATGTGGTATGGGTCCTGTTAAAATACTGCAATATGCTTGCAGTAATCATTTTAAAAGATATATTTCCAAATATCTTTTTAATTTTTACTGTCTATTTGACTCTTCCAACACCATTTCTCATTGGAAAATATTTCATGCCAAAACTACAAATTATAGCATACCTACAACCTAAATTATCTTATAGAACAATGTCACTTAAATACAAATTCAACTAAGACAACGTAAAGTCAAAAAATAAATTTTCTGAAAATTAAAAAAAACATGCATATTACTAAGAATGCATTAATGTCTTAGAAGTTGATTTCAGTGCAGTGAAATTTTCTATAAAATGGAAATTCATGAACAAGTGGAATCAAAACTTGCCACAAAGAATATTGTTTCCACAGAAGTGAGAAGGATAAGTGTGTGTTATAGCAAATTATATGTATCATAATGACTTGACTCTTAATTCTTAATTTTCTTTCACCTTAGCTATTTGACTAATATATATGAAATTTTTTGTTTGTTGTGTTATTGGTATGAAATAAATAATACTCTTTCTCTTTACTTGAGGAAAAATTATTTTTCATGTTCACATGGAGACACCATAAATGTTTGCAGCGGTCCTAGAGAATCAGTTTGTTAAATTTAGGGAAAGAATATTTATGAAATGACATAGCCAAATAAGGTATCAGCTTGTACCCTATATGTCCAGGAGAACTGATCTATCCCATTCGGCAGCATTAATGTTATTTATCAATTCACACTATTTTACTTTTGCTGCTTTTGCTATGACTATAACCATTTCTAAAACAGTCATTTTGCTATTTTGCGGTATCTTCCGGTTTGTAAAAGGAAATCAGTTTTATTTTTTTCTGAAACCAGTTACATAAAACATTTTAATTAATACCTTCCACAATTTAAATCTCTTTAATATGATTCTCTTTCTGTCTCTCCTTCTGTTCCTCCCTCCCTACTGCCCTTCCTCCATCTCCCTCTATCTGCTTTGTTTTTTAGTTTTATTTTAGGAATTTGGTTCCTGAAGTACTGGGTTATTTTTTTCTTCAGACGCTTTTGAAAATCATGCAGGGCATTTTAATGTTAGCTTGTGCATTTTTTTTTTAAAGTTGTGCATATAGCTTTTCTTACACTCACTAAGAAAAATGAATAAAATGAGAAAGGGCTTTTAAAAAATCTTAATAAGTAGACTGCAGATTTATCACCTGGAGAAACTGCTTTGCTGGAATGCATATATGCCCATTGGTCAGTCTCACTCACATGAGGCAAACTCCATTACTTGCTGTGAGCAAGAAAAAGGTTACCTGACCCAACCAGAGAGTATTAGCTTTTTTGTTCAGCTATGAAAAAATTGCCTTGCCACTTAGGTCAGCATCATGATGTAAATCTTAATGAAAGTTTCTGAGATGTGAGAGTAAATCAAGCTGTTTGGCCACCTTGATGCTCTCTTAATCTGCCTTTTTCTTGCTTTATTTACTTCAGTCAGGTTTAGGGAGTACAGAACTCAGTGCATACCCATTTGCAGAGTAATCGTCACTCCACCTCGCCATCTGGGCTAGGATGAGGATACCAAGCTTTGTGCACTAGCTTGCTTTCTTTGTGGCCTAAAGCCAAAATTCATTTTTTCCTTTTGTTTTACTTCAAACCTGAAAAAGACTCATTTTTTGCAACCCAATACCTCCATTGCACAGAGAAAATTCAAAGAGATTGTTACTATGAAAGGAAAATTATCTGGTCTATTTTAATGGGTCAGCAGGGGATGCAAAGATACTAAATAAACTAATTAGCTTTTCTAATTCTTATGACCTTATTGGCAGAGATATGAAAATAGCATATTTACACGTTTTATCATAAACATGAACATTTAAAACCCAGTGAGGGATTCAAACAATATAGATGAAATTCAAATAAGTTTGAAAAGAATGCAATGTAATTACTTAAAATCGTTTATTCAGTTATAAATATAGTCAATTACAACTTAAGGAGTGTCCATTCAATAGTATAAATATGTAAAGTCCACAGTACTGGAGACACTGTGATGAAGACCTATAAGGTTTTTATTATTGAAATTATGTGACAGTGGGGGAAAAGAGAAAATAAATAACCTTATTTTTAGGTTGTGTTGAGTGCCATGAAAAATAAAACATGGTTTATGGGAGAGTAGACAAAAAATTTGGTTAACCAGGCAATGTCTCATTTAGGGTGTGTCATTGGGGTTGAACCATCAATGACAATATGTCGGCAGTCTTTGTACTGTCCTCGGATAGAGAATGCCAAGCAAAGTGTTAGCAAATGCAAAGACTTTAAGGTAAGAATGAATTTGTAAAAAAAACAATGGAGTTGGAATTTAACAGACAGGAAAGTTCTTGGAAAGTAGAGATGCTGGATAGTTAGGCAGATGATATAGGACATTTATGACTCCAGTGACAAGAATCTTGAATTTTACTCCAAGATCAGAAACCAAAGTACAGATTTAACAGGGATGAGATATGGTCTACTTGTTCTACTTCCCTTTTTAGTAATATCACTTTGGGTGAATTCTAAGAAATTTAAAAAAGGAAGTCAGAAGGTAGTGGGGTAATGCAGGTGAGAGATCATTTTTCTAATAATGGTGGAGATAAAAGTGATGAAATGATTGTGTATTTTGAATTGAGATAGAAAACTGTGATGATAGATTTGTTGTGAGAGGTGAAATGACTGAAGAGATTCAAAGATTGTGTTAAGTAAAAGAGACCAGTTAAATATCAAGTGATCAAACAAGTAGGCAAATAGATATATAGGTTCCAAGACAGGGGAAGAGATAGGGTCAGAGGTATAGTGAAGGAAGAAGATAGGAAATTGTATAAGCATTCGGTTAAGAACCAGGTGCCCAAACCCCAAATCCATTTGTCACCCTGATTGAGAAACCCTGGTTGAAACCAGGGGGATGCTATCTCCCCACCCCCCCACCTGCCCCACACCAAGCCTACATCTGTTTATCAGTCTGATTGGAGAGTTGAAAACACCAGCAAAATAACAAAATGCTAAGGCACATGTCAAGGCTAGTTTGGGGAAGGTAAGTCAGGTAATGCAGGAAAAGCTCAGTGGGTCTAAGAAGCCTAGGAGAACCCTGCTAACTCAGTAGCTTAGGAGACTCCCATGGGGCAAAAGACACAATTTGGAGACACCCAACAATCAAACTGTCACTCTTTATCCACTATACCCATATAAGCACCTACTTCTCACCACTTCAGTGACTACCTACTCACTTGGAATTCCTCTCTAGTTGAAGAGCCCTTCTGTTCTTCTTACCTACCTATCAGTAAGCCTCCTGCTTCTCTGTGACTTTATTCTTCACACTGAATTCTCGTCCTTGCTGAAAACAAGATTTGAAAATGAGCCTGCCTTGAGTCTTCAAACTCTATGCCTGCTCCTAAAACCCCGATTCAATAGGTTTTAGAATCATTTGCATGCTGATCGTGTCTCAGCTCTTACGGTGAACAATTTATTGGCAATCCCAGGAAATTAAAGTCAGGGGGAAGAGGAATGAAGCAGGGGCATGGAGATTAAACTTTACAAAGTGGTGCAGCAGCTGTTTTGCTTGTCACTTGTCTTCAGTGAAGATGTGCAAAGCTAGCAGGTATCTTAAGTCTTTCCATGGGTGAAAAGGAGAAAAATGTATCTGCTGGTTCACTCTCAACACAGGTTTTTCTTTGTTAAAGTCTGCTCCATGGGCCTATAACTGCCTTCTATGAGATGTCAATTCAATGCCAGAAAGTCCCTGGGGCAGTCAGATTCCCAATGCCCCATTTCTACCAGTAACTGTAAGTGCTAGCCTCCTCTATGGCATCTCTTTGACTAGCTTGACAACATAAACGCTAGCAGTGACTTAGCTCCAAAATCATGAGACTAGTATACACTATTCATAAAGCTGCTCTAGACCCAGAAAGCAAGTCAGAGTCAGGTGTGGGAGTGGAGAGTCTTGCATGAACTGAATCAACTACAGAGGGACTTGGGCTCACGATGGACATGGTTAAGAGCTTGTCTAAGTAGAAAGAAGGTGGTATAAATAGAAAAAGACTGAATCCTGGAGTAACCAGTACTTAGCATTATGAGTGAAAATCAGAACTCAGAATATCTATTTGTGGATAGTCAGTTGGTGGAGTGGGATAGAGCATGGAGCAAGTAATGCTGTAAGACCAGATTTAGAAGTAGACATGAGTAATCGACTATGTAGAAAGAAGACTGGAAGTTCACCTGAGTTAAGTCAAAAGCCATTCTAAAGTAGGATCATGGAACAATAGCAACAGTTCTTGTAGCAGATTCCCAGTGTCACAACTGCAGTGAGTCTTCCGTGCCAATTGTTGAGTGAGCTGGACCAAGGCATAATGACACTATTCTGGAAATATGTTTTTCCCACCAAATAGCTATCACTAGTTAGACAAGAAATGATTATCACCATTAAGGTGTCCAGTCCTAGGCAAGTTAAATGTATACCCAGCTCCATGGCTCCCAATCCACTTGCCTTACAATTTCCATTTCCTGATATCTGAATATACTTCCTTAACCATTTTAGTGTTCACAATCCACCACTAGACCCTAAGATCACTACAGTCATTCCAATGTTATCTAACACTGGAGATACGAGAAAAGAGAGACTATAGAAGGACTGTGAATAAAGAAGTGTATTTGAAAAAAAATTAAATTAAAAAAAGTGTATTTGGCAAATTTTACAAACATTAATAACCATGTGAACACATTAGTAGTTGCCCTCTCTCTCAAAAAGGGGCCTCCATTCAGGGGTTCTTTATGAAGACCAAATGTTTAATAATTTGCTTTTCTTTTGTTTGCATATCTCTAGTTTTACCTCCATAAATTTTTAAATGTTTTAAGTATGTTTTTTTAATATAACACTCATATGAATTTGTTTTATTATGTAATTAAACCTTTTTCTTTCAGAAGTGAACTAAGCCCATATACTTATTTACTTGATCTCTTATTTTTGGTTTTAATTTAATCATTTTATGACTCTCATACTGTTTTTATTGTTTGGGAAAAAATATACGCTTTTTATTATTCCATTATTTTGATTTTTTTCTTTAGAAATTTTTTATATTATTTACATAGCAACTTACTTATTATGTAATATTTTACATTTATTTTTAAATTTTAACGATTTCTTTAAATTTTCTTATTTCTGTCCTCTATCTCTGTGCTCTGATCAGAATCTATTCACTGTGCATTTCCCATTTAACATCATTTTGGGACTGATTTCATGTTAATGGTCTATCTTTCTGAACTTGGACAATTTATATACCACCTACATTTACTGATCCATCTTCTGTGAGCTCTTGTATTTCTCATGATCTTGTTTTGCCCATATTTTCTCTAACTCATAGAAAAATAATTCATCTCAGTTCATCTTCTTGTCAATATGTCTAAGAATAGTGTCTTCATTCTTTATCTCTGTTCAATTTTTTTTCCTTATAGTAATGTTTCCATATAGAGCCTGTGTTATATATTTCAAACGACAAGTTATTTTGAATGAGCTAAGTTTTCCCTTACATACAAAATTTGTATATGACCACTGTCAGAGTATGGAGTAGCAGAAAATTTCCTTATACCCTAAAGTTTGGGGTATGATATTTTTGTCTTTTATCTTTTTTAATTGTTAGAGAAAAGTTGCTTCTCTATAATGCCACTCTGCCTCTATTCTGTCACATGCAAATATGGCATATCTGCCGGAATACTTTCATAGTCATCGCCTATTCTAATCAATACTAAACTGGATTCAGAGAAGTTTCTGCATTTGCTGCAAACTATTGCTGTTGGAAGAGAGTTTAGGTTTTGAATATCTCAGTTTGTGATCTCATCTTTTGGAATCATTCTTAGCCAGCAATTTTTGACTGTCGCATTTGTAGACTTTAACCTGTCACAGCTTTCTCCAACAAATCTGAATTACTTTAGGTACAACTTCTCCCTGTCTAGTGTTTTGTGATTTCAACTGTTTTTCTTTGTCAAAGTCTGTGCTTCTGTTTCATCATCTTTTTGTTGTTTTTGCATAATTTTGAATTTGGAGGAAAATGCCAAAGCTCCAGGATAACTTTAATGCATGAGTCAGGCAATTTTTTTAGAAGTTGCTCTTCTTTTAGTCATGTAATGACTACTCAGATGGTATAACTAAGTCAAATTCAAAACATATGATTTATGTTAAATAAAAAAAAGTTATCAATCAAATACATAATACTTAAGAGAATTCAGCCAGGCACATTTGTATGTGTCTTATCAGCAACTTCATGAGATTCCATAAGACATATGGATGCATACTGTTGTGTGGAAATCAAAGCTCTATATCATACTTGTTGACATCAAGTTTACAATTTTAGGAGTAGATAGACATGAATACCTGAAATGCAATACAATATATAAAAAATACTGTACAGTATTATAAAATGTGTGAGAGGAGTACAAAGGGAGAGGTTATATTCCCTGTTGAGATGAAACAGTAACATATGCTAATATTAAATAGTTTCATTTTGATGAAATAAATGTAAGACCACAGATGGAGAAAGTGAATGCCCATTTTGTTCTCTGCATTTACAAATGACAAGTAATTAAAGAACTAAGTACATATTCTGGTCACATTAAAAAACCCTGACAAGTACATAACATATCTGTGCACAATAAAGAACTTGACTGGTCTTTTCTCTGGTTCCTGGAAGAGAAATTCCAAATCCTTAGACTTGGCAGAGTAATAAGAAATACTGCTATTGCCTCTTGGATCATGCCTCAGAAATGGTCTGTTCTCCAAAATCAACTAGTTAAAGAGCTGGGGCTTTGGGCTGGCCCAGCCTTCAGGGAGTTCAATCCCAAGGACAATGGCTCAATCAAACATGTCTACATAATGAAACCCAGTGAACTACTAGACACAGACTCCATGCGTTGTTCAACTGCTGGTGTAACCCAAAGGTATAATTAGGTGATTCCATAAGGATATTTTATGCAAGCTCTTCTATGTTAGAAATCCTCCCAGGCTAGGCCGGGCATGGTGGCGCATGCCTGTAAGCAGCAGCCTAGGAAGCCACAGCCAGGGCCAGGGATCGCAGTTCCAGTCCCACTGGGGCACATAGTGATACCTAGCCCCCCAAAAACAGCTGGGTGTTGTGGCATGTGCCTGTAATCCTGGGAAGCTGAGGCTGGGGATTGTTTGAGTCTGTGGTACACTGGGCAACGAGAGCCTGCAGTTCCACAGGCAAAAACAGTGAGACCTAGTCTCAAAAAGAAAGAAAAGAAATCCTACAAGGCTAGATCCCGTACATCTCTTTTTGGCGGCTATTCTCTATAACAAAGCTATAATCATAGAGATAATTCTTTGCTAATTCTGTGATTCATTCCAGTGCATTATCAAATCTGAGGGGGTTATGTCATTCGCTGAATATTAGCCAGTTGGTCAAAAGTGTGGGTGATCTGGGGACCCCAAAGTACTGTAGATAACTGATAAATGTCTTAGAGGCATATGCACTAATTAATTTTTGATGACTTACATTACAATTCTATTGCGGTACCTTAGTTGGTGTCAAAAATAACATCCCAAATTCTAAAATAAGTGCAGAGAGAGAAACACAATTAAGGCTCTAGCCCAAAGAAACTCAGATTAGATTGGAAAATTATAACTCTTACATTTTCATTAAAAATGTGAATATTGGTGACGCGTTATATCCTCAGTTTGGGACCTGCATAATACACTTTAAAAGAGTTCATAAAAATGAAGAGTATTTAAGAAAACATATAAGGTGCTAATAACTTCCAAAGTAGGCAGAGAATTTGCTTTGTACTGAGCTGTACCAAATGAAATTGCCACCTCATAGGTCAAACATAAACTAATTATTTTACACAAAATGATCTAATACCCTACAGTGTCTAATGTTAATCACAAAATAATGTATAATAATACTTGTTAGTTGACTTTGTGGTCAGTAAAATTTCAATTATAGATGTGGATAAAATTAAGATTTTTGTAAACCAATCCATGATTTTTTAATTAAAATATATTTTATCTATAAAATGATTTTATAGTAATTTAAGATGACCTAACCAATAGCTATTATTTTTTAAAATATGTCTAGCACAATGCGAATGGAATAGCATAAGAATATGAAACACAAAACAAAACAAAAAAAAACTTCTTAAGATGAAAGTAATAAGTACTCATCTAAAGTCAATTTCTTGTATATATGTGTGTGTGAAATTTCTTAGGGAAGTTATGTTTATTTACAAATACTTAAGGATTACTGTAAACATGGTCAGTTAGTCTATTATATTGACTCCTTTTCTTATGACCCTTTCAGTATAAATTTGATTATCCTTTTTATAGCATGTCTACCAGATAGTCCTAGAATTTCTTAAAATAGGCTTTTGACTGTCCAATTACTGAACTACAACTAAATTCTGAGGGTGTGAGAAGCATTTCAAATCTGGCTAGGAAAGAATGCACATGTCTATGGCTCTCACACCTCTAAATGCTTTCCCTGCTCCCTGATTTTGTGTGCCAATGTCACCATGAGCAGATATGGAGAAACAATGATTTGTTATTGCTCCCAAAAGTCTCATGACTGATAATGGAGTTTTGACAAAGTAACAAGTAAAGATGTGTGCAGAAGTCATGGAATGTTAAGCATTAAGAAAAGGGATATTTTAGGTGGAAGAGAAATATAAAACAAGATGGTAGGAAATGGGATAAATAAGTTTTGCTAATTTTTTATGTTTAGTGCTGAATGCATCATTGAAAGTCTATTAGTTCAGCAATAAGTCATATTGTATTAGTCATTAGGTCTGAAACACAGGGTATAGCTTTCATTCTGGGAACATTATTCTAAACCTTCCTACTTCAGCTCATAGCAGAAACCTATTCCTTGGGTCAGAGAGATATGTACTTACTCTAAGTGGATTTCAGAGTTAATAGTGCATTCATTATTTTAGGTCTGTGGCAACAAAATACCAGACTGGGTAAACACAGAAAGTTTCTCATAGAAGCCAGAAGTACAACTTTAAGGGGCCAATAGGCCCGGTTTCTTCTGAAGTATCTTTCTTTACCTTGTGGATGCTATTTTATAACTGCCTCTTCTCTTGTTTTTTAACTTGCCTCTACGTCCTTGGTGAGTCTCTGTGAGTTCAGTTTTCTCTCTGATAAGAATACTAGTCAGGTTGGGTTAGGATCTATCATAAAGACTTTCTCTTCATTTAGTCACCTCTTTAAAAATCTTGACTCTAAATATGATTACATTCTGATGAACTGAGCACTAGGCCATCAACATATGATGGGCACAATTCATCCCATAATACACTGAAACAGGCAGATTTCATAATATACTAGAACTTATTTTGATTAATTAAATATAATAGGTGAGATGACTTTCAGTCTGGATATATCATTGGTCAGTAACTTGACTTTCAGAAAGAAAAAGTATACTGATTTTGATTTTGTATGATTTTTTTAAGAATCTTATTGTTGTTTACATATTCATGCATATAAGTATACACATATGGGTATATGTGTGTATATATTCATATATGCATGCATACACATATACTACATACACACATATGTATATATATATATATATATATATATACACACACACACACACACACATATAAAACATCTTTGTATTCCCCAGGGTTCTCCCTCTACCCCATCACCCAAGAGCTCTCCTCTTGATCTTTCTGTACTCCTCTCTTTCCTGATTTCTCCCTCCCCTAAATCTTAAATTATTCTCAATTCTTCTTGAAATGTAGCAGTATGGTTCTTAATCACATATTTCTTCCTCTTGGAAACCCATAATTCAGCAGTTTATGTATTTAAGGGGGGGGAGAGACGAGGGAGAGGGGAATAGGGAGAGAAGAGGGAGGAAAAGAGAGAGATTACCTGCAAACTCGAAATTATATTGAAAAGCATCAAAAGCTACTATACTGACATGAGAAGTAGGTCACAGGGAGGTTGTTATTGGACTGTGGGAAAGAAAAGTGAGTGCAGAGGAGGTATGGCTATAGTGAATCTGATAAACTTATAGCAAATGTTTATTCTAGGATCCTTTCAAGAGAGTAAACTGCTGTGAATATGTTTGGGATTGAACAGGACAGGATTTCTAGGGTTATAGGTGTGGGAAGCTCCAGACAGAGAAAAAAAATAGCATCAACAATAAGAATAATAACTATTGTGACTCAGACCTAGGGAGAAACAGAAGTCTGGCACTATACATGCTCCAGAACCAGACTGAGTTCTAAGAAGCAGGGGAGGCCTGTCTGTGCAGCAGCAGCACACAATCTGGACACAGCCCTAGAACTGAAGGGTCTTGCACTAGTGGGTGTTATCCTGGAAAGTTACACTAGTCCCTCCCACTAACTTTAAAGCACCAGAAAATTTAAACTTACACAAATGACATAAAAATAAGATTTACAATATTATTATTAAAATGTAACACATGTCAAGATGTAGTGCAGCTTTTCTGCTGATGATAAAAATATACCAGAAAATTTAAGATAAATCAGATGAGAACTATAGTCATTATGTAAACATAAATTATAAGGAAGTATGAAGTCATAAATAAAAATTTATCAACAGAATAACCACATCTTAGGGAGGTAATGGTCAGACAATATAGTTTTTTGAAACTTGAATTATGAGAACTGGTAGGGAAATAAAAGGTTTAGTAGAGACTAGTTACTAAGCAAAACTAAAAAATATGAAACTTGAGGTTTCAGCTGATTAGGCAAATAGATTATTAGTAATTTGAGACATTATGAACTCTGAGTTGAAAACATTTTTATGTAAGCTGTGCATTTATTAAACAGTATTTTCTTCTTTTTGCCCTTTTATTATTAATAAACAAAATAAACCACATTTGACAAACCTTCTAAAATGAAACTTAAACATAATTTTTGTAACTTTCTAAAATGATACAAAAATAATAATCAAGGCAGGAGTGTCTATAGCTATATAATCATGTTTATTTAGTATTTTTTCAGAAAAAAAATCAACTAATGTCAGTATAATTTGAAAAAGCAAATATCATTCTACATAATAGTATTGAGTCAATATCATCGCTTTGCCCAAAGTTTGCAAAGTCTTACAAACATCAGTTAGTCTAAGAGCTCTTTGTTATATTCACATAACAATTCATATTACAACATTGATGTTGTAATATAATAGACATTGTTGTATTTGCTTCTTTATTTAACATAACTAAATTTAAAATGTTCAGTTTTTACAGACAGCATGTAACAATTCAAGAAATAATGGTTTCATATTATCAACTATAAAGAGAGGTTTAGAAATTTTTTTTTCTTTTACTCAAAAGCCTAAACTGGGAGTTATTAACCCACATGATTGTGAAATTTTGTTTTATTTAATTATTCAATAAGTTATTCCGACACTTTCGGCTTTGACTACACTGCCTGTAACTGGGCCCATATTTATCAGTTTATTTTCTTCCTTTTGGGACTCTGACCAGCAAGCTATCTACTCAGGTGGTAAAGAAAAGGGAATTGTCATTTATTATTTAGCCTTCCTGTTTATAGATGTGAATACATTCTGACTCCAGTGAATCAAATATTATAGAGATGAAATTATAAAATTAATATTTCAAAAGCAACAGTCAATATCATCTCTACGAAAATGTTTTAGGAGTTTAAAATTTTACAATATTCTCTCCAGGATAGAATGAGTGGGAGATGATGCTGAGCTTTCAACATCTCAGGTAAGGGATGGGCCCTGAACACGAATTGGGAGCAAGATGGAAGGTCTGTCACCTCCAGAGACACCTCAGGTCATGTCCAATCACATGCAAACCTGACTATGGGAATGCACATCAGATCTTTCATTTTTTTATGTCTCAACAAAATTCCACTTCATATGTACTATCAGGGAGCCCCCTGTTCCTGGGTAAAGATTGAAGAATGAATGGTTCAGTTCTCCAAAAGCCACTAGGAAATGTCAGCACCATCTAGTTAATGAATTCCTGATTTGTTTGGCATTTGCACTTTCTTAAGAAATTGCTGATGTGTTTAGACTTCCTCTTCTCCTCAGCAGCAGAGAAATTTGTTGATTATGATGGCCTTATATAACATCATCCAGGCAGAAAGCTAAAAGATTACACATTAAAAAGAAACAGGCCTGTTTATTACCAGGCATTGTGCTTTCTAATTTGCATATCTCTTTTCCTCAGTCTTTGACCAGGTTGCTTTATGGGAGATGCTTTGTTAAAAGTATTTCCTTGGCAGGTCTCCACTCATGAAAATGTCATTTTTTTCTGCCTGCTTGTGATAGGAAGTCTTTTTTCACCTATTGAAACCTGTTAAATTTCCTTCAAATATGTTTGTTTAACAGTTAGAAAAAGTTAGTTGGTTGGACCATTTAAAAACATGTATATTTAATAAGGAATTGTTGTTTGTACCTAAAACCACTTTTCAAAGAAAGTTGCTTCTATACCATTGAATGAAAGTTTACAATCTTTACAGATTTCATTCAACCAGGGAAAATAATCCAGACTGTCAATGTTCTATATCATTTTCCTTTAACTACTTTTATACTACAGGTTTGTTTTAGGAGATAGTCTACCATACTTAAGAATTCTGCTGAGTTTGGCTTATTTAAGGATCAGCCTGAAAAGAAATTTTGTGGGTAAAATTACTCAATTAGAAATATTTAGTATGACTTTAACATGGAACTGAACAGATTTACTATCCCTTCACTGAATGTTATTACCTTAATGAGACTAGTACTACAGGTTGTACTCATGTTACATTGTGATCTGCACTTTGAATAGTAAGCTATCAATTATTGTGCTTTAAATTCTTATTTATTCAATGAGACAAAACACCTTTATTAAATATATTGTTACAGTTTGATAACATACATTTGTAAGAAAACTTTCTACTCTGGCCCTCACTTCCCTTGACCCTCACACATGTTTTTACAAACTTCTCTTCACCTGAATCTACCACCAAACCCTTTCTCACCCCTCTTGATAAATAGAAAGTGTCCAACCAACACCTACTAACTTGTGAGAGTAATTTTCCCCTCTTCAGAGAACCAATTTCAAACTGAATCTGTCAATTAAAAGAAATTTTTTTAACCTTTCTGCTAAAATTCTAAACAATTGCCCTCTTCCTCAAAATAAACCCCCCTTCAGTCTTCTGATTCTGACACAAAGTCTTATGCCAGGATTACTCCATCCCTGTACTGTTTGCATGTTGGAGCTGGATGAGTCTTTATTGTGTCTGTTCTGTGCATTTCAAGATGTTAGCAATATCTTCTACTACTTCTACCTTTTGGGATCACTAGCACAGTCATCTTCTAAGTTGTGACAAACAAAAATATCCCCAGACAATGATTGACATGTGTCCCTTTGTTATCACTACAGCATTGCCCCTTTTCCCTTTCTCCTCTGGCATTCAGAACTTAGGGCTTGTGCTAAAAGGTATTCTGGTGAATTTTCTTCCACTGTCTTTGGTGCTACAATATGGATTTGGATCAGGACTGGGCTCTCTGTTGTTCAGGTTGGGTCACACCCAAGAGCAAACAGTCTGCTGTTTCACCAAAACCTCCCTCATTCAAATTCACCAAAACCTCCCTCATTAGAGGCTCAATTAGAGGCTCAATGACAGGATAGCTGAGAAACTCATTTTATCAGAGACTAAGTAGGAATTCTCAACCAGTATAGGTAAAGGTAATGGCCAGTGTTGCAGCTTTTATAGCTTTAACCTTTCGCCAAGATTAGATTTGCATTTAGTTAAAGACCTGAACTCTCCTAAGGAAAGGCAAAAGTCCGCTGGTGAATTTAGAAGTGTGTTTGGGACATAAAGTCTGGTCTCTCTGATAGCAATCAATTACTTCATCTTCTTGCGAAATCCAGGAATACTAATACTAAAAGTCAGTATGACAAAGTTGTGTTAAAAATTAATGTTCAGGCTGATATATGGGTCAAAATTTAACTTGTCAAAATCGACAGTGAAAGGGTACTAAATAGGATAAACCCTCATGATGACTCTATCTACTTTCTGTTTTTGTTTATAAATCTTAAATTGGAAGGTATAGATTTAGTCACAAAACAAGCCTAGAAGATTGCCTCCCTTTTTGAATTATAAGAATTTATGAAGTACTTTGCATATATTTTTCCTTTAAAAAAGAAAAATTTATGGATAAAATTAACAGCTTTTTATATGAACAATTAGAAAACCCCAAGGACAAAAGCATACCCAGTCTGAATAAAAACACCAGCCAATATTATCAGGACAATGCGGCTATAAGAACAATTCCTTGAAAGTAAAAGTATGTATCTAAAATAAAAGAAGAAAACCACCAAAAATGGCCTCCAACCACAAGTCACAGCTATAATGCAGCTGCTGCCACCCAGGTTCCCTCAGGTTCATACCAACTACACGTGGCAGTTGCCACTCAAATGCAGTTTAACAACAGGGTTTATTTAGCAAGGGAATTCAACTGAGAAAACAAAAAGTCCTTAAAGCCATAAGTGGTCAGTTATCTTACCCCAGTCACCATTTTCAGTCCCAAAGTTCCCAAAGACACATGTCCAAGATGGTGCCCCTTTGTCCCTCCAAACCTGAGAGATAGGTACTTTGCCAAATCTGGTCTTTCTCCAGTATCTTCTTTGCTTCACCTCCAACACTCTGAGCTGCTCTGCTTCTCCAAGACTACCCAAACTTCCTCCACAATTACTGATGCACAAATCAGCTTTCCAAATCCCTGGTCATCTCCAGGTACCAGCTCACCATGCCACCTTACTGCAGTGCCACACTCTCCACACACTCTTCTGCTGACCACCATGGCTCTTTGCCACCACCAGCTCACTCCTCCAGGGGGCTTCTGCCCAGCCTGGTCACTCGGACTACTCTTTACCTGTCCACCATTCTAGTCTCTCCTCTCCCCTAAAATCTGTCTCTCAAGTCTCTGCTCCTTTCCTTTCCTCTCTCTCTCTCTC
>PVHY01018908.1:0-28343 GCA_004024945.1 Uropsilus gracilis | reverse complement strand
CCCGATGACGCAGCCTCCCGGTCCGAGAGCCGCGCTCTCCCTGGCTCAGCCCTTGGCCTGGACACTCGGACTCTCCCTCTCTGTGGGGGCCGGTCCTGCCTGCTTCCCCCGCTCCCCGCACCCCTGCATAAGGCAAACCCGCACAGCTGTGCCACCCGGCAGCCCGGCCCCACCGGGGCCCCTGGAGATGGACACAGGAAGCAGCGCCTGCTGGGCAGCGCCCGCGCTCCGCAGGGCCTCCGCCGGCTGGGCACCCCGGGCCCGCCCGCTGGCCTCCCTGGGGAAGCCGCTGCTGGCTCCGTCAGACTCGCTCGAGGCGGGCGCGGGAGACCTTACCGGCCGCCCGGGAGGGACGGGACCCGCCAGAGGTCGGGTCGCCCCCTTGGGGTCACCAGCTGGACGCCGCGGTCCCTGCAGCCTGCCTGGGTCTGCGCCGGCCGTGGCCAGCACGCAGGCGCAGTGATGGGCCGCGGCCCCAGTCCCCCTCCCCGCGGAGAGCCTTCGTTTCCTGCGCAGCCGCAGCCGCCCACGGGCAGGCCCCGCCCCAGGTTCCCCGCTTGTCCAGCCCCGCCGTCCTCCGCCTCCGCGCCGCGCTGACCTCCGGCCCCTGCGGGCCCCAGGCGCTGCCGCTCGCCCCTTCCTGGTGGCCCAGACGGCGCGAGGCCGCGTGCAGCGCGGAGGACAGGGCCCGGCCTCGGGAGCCCGAGGTCCACTGCGGTGGCTCCTCGCCTCCTCCGGGGCGGGGCGGGGCGGGGCGGGATCCCGATCCCCCGGGCGCGGCCCCCGGCGGTGCTGGCCAAGGAGCGCGTCCTGCCCCGGAGGCGTCCGCTCTCCACCGCCCTGGGCCGCGCGGCCTTGGCCCGCGTCCCTGGGAGGCCGGGGGGCTTCTTGCCGCTCTTCTGGCGGGTCCACCCTGGCGGGGGGGGGAACGGGGCGCAGGGCCGGCTCTGGGGGTCGCCCCCCCAGCTCAAGACCTTTGCGCCAAAAACGCCGTGTCCCGCGCTGGCCGGAAGGGGGCGCCCGCGAGGCCGGCCTGACCCCCACCTGGGAGGGGCGGGGGTGGGTAGCGAGCGGCATGGCCACGTGGGTGGACGCTGGGCGTCCACCAAAACCCTGAGCCTCCGCATCCAGGGCACTCGGCCGGGACACGCTTCGCGAGTGTCGCCAGCCCTGGACGAAGGCGGCCGCGGCGGGGTTGCTGGTCAACCCTCCCGCCCAGGGCCGCCAGGACCTCAGGCGCCCGCGAACACTCACATCCTCCGGCTCCGACCTCTCGTTCCTGTTTGGGGCTTGACGCGCTCGCGTCCAGCGCCTGCTCCGCCGGCCACGGTTCACAGACGCTGTGTCCGCCGATGACGGCCCTATCCTTTCTCCTCGCGCGCGCGGTGACGTCGCCTGAAACCCGGAAAGGTCAGGATCTGGACGTGGGTGCGGAGGCTGGCGCAAGTCCGGCCTGGCCCCCGGAGGAGGACAGTCATTGCCCGGAAGTGACTCGGCCCCAGCTTCACCGCCCCGGCTCCCAGCATCCTCGCCGCAGGGTGGCCCAGCCCCTCCCTCCCACGGCCTCTCGTTCAGGGGAAATCGCTGTCCGAAGAGTGTCCTTCGCTGCCCCGACCGGCCGATGACCTTGCTGAGAAGATCTCCCCTCACCACTTGCCCCTGCGGTGTGTGTGGGCGAGTCTGGGCGTGGGGTCGACGCCCGGCCGGCAGCACGGCCCGGGGCACCCCCTCTCCCCAGCTCTGCAGGCTGGGCTGACCTGTCCTCCGGCAGGCCCTGGACATGGCCCTGGACCTGGAGTGGGCCCCCTGCCTTCCGAGCACCGCCCCCCGTGATGACTGTCCACTGGGGCTGCAGGCAGACACCTGTGCCAGTTCCGGAGGAGAGCCCTGCTGACATGGGGCCTCACGTGCCATCGATGCCGCGTGGCAGGCCTGGCTCCGTGTCTCCTGACCGCTTGAGCCTGGCCTGGTCCGCAGCCTGCTTTGGAGCTCAGAGACAAAAGCCTGCGTGTCAGAGGCCTGTGGGCTTCTCCGAGCTCCAGAACCAGCACAGGAGACAGACAGACAGACAGGCAGACAGGCAGGTGCAGGTGGTGCTACATCCTCCGCCGCCAGCGGCCAGGGACCCTCCCCCACTCCCAGGGAACGCTCGGGGCCCTTGGTGCTGCGATGGCATCCCTGCAGCCCTGCCGCCAGGCCAGTGACAGCCAGCGTCGAGGCTGGCAGCCCGGGCAGGGGGTGGGAGCAGGAGCTGCCAGCCTCCTTTGCAATTCAGATGGCAGCGAGCGTTCTCCTGGGCTTGTTCACCATCTGCTGGGCACGCAGACGCTTCTCCGTGTGGTCATTAATTAATGTCCTAGCCGCCAAGCCGCACCGGACGCGCAGAGTTGGCGTTTCCGAGGCCTGTTGACAAAGTCACAGCCACGGCGGGCTCTTGGGCGGGCTCCTCGCTGCCCGGCCTCGGGGCCTCAGCCAGGCGGGCACGTCCGCGTGTCTGGCGCCGTCTGCGCGCCCCTCAAAGCCGGGCAGAGGGCGTCTGCTTCATCGTCGTGGCCCCGAGCAGCGAGCAGCGCGGCCACCACCCCCTGCACGAAGGTCGCCAAGAACCTGCGGAGCCCAGCTCGGGCGCGAGGCCCCCCCTCACGCCCCTCCGCTTCTGGAGGCAGGACGGGTCTCGCCTTGGTCCCCGGAAGCCGGCTTGGTGGAGACCTCAAGCTCGGATGGCGGCCGGCCAGCGCCCTTGCCCATGTCCACCGTCTTCCTGTGTTGTCTTCCTGCTCTCGGAGAGGTGGGGCGGCCCTCGAGTTTGAAGCCAGGGACCCGGCTTGCCATCCCTGTAGCAGGTGGCTGCTGGGGCCGGTGGGGCCCGGTGACCCCCAAATCCACACGTCAGAGTCCTCCCGTGGGGGGCGCAGGAGGCCACACGGCTGGGGAGGCCGTGCTGCCAGGGCCTGTGAGGGGCATCGGTGCCCACGTGTCTTTGGTGAGCCTGACCCCGCCTCCCTGTCACCCCTCCCCCACGGCGGGCACGGCGAGAAGGCCGCTACGAGCAGCAAGAGGCAGCTGGCACCCGGCCTCGCACCTCCAGCCTCCGCGGCTCTGAGAAGCGCAGCCCCCCAGCTTGCGAACGCGTGGCTGCGGGGCGGCGGCCGAAAGCGGGGGCTGGTGCAGGGCGGCCCCCAAGCCGGCCTGGCCCTGCCCGGAGGTGCCAGCGCTGGGCTCGGGGCGACGGCTGAGCCGTCACAGCGGGGTTCGCCCACGACAGGGTCGCGGAACGTGCCCTTGCCCCCAGCCCTGGGCTGCCAGGCGGAGGGAAGCGGGGCCGCCCGGGGCAGCAGGAGGCGCCCTGCGTCCCCAAACGTGCCTCCCAACGCCACAGCCCCAGCGAGGGCTTCGGAAGTGCGGCGGCTCCCCGGTGCCTTTGGGACGGAGGGTCCGGAGGCGCCGCCGCGCCCTCCGCTCCAGGTCCCGTGAAGGCGGCTTCCGTGTCGCAGCCGACACCAGGGCTGCTGGCCCGCACAGGGGCCGCACGTGGACGGGGCCGCGCGGGCTCTGGAGAGAGCAGGTGGGAGCCCCGTGCCCCACCGGCCAACGTCCCGCCGCCCCGGAGCGCTGCCAGGCCGTCCGACCGCCCCTTCTCTGCCTCCAGAAGCTTCTCCTGCAAGGCCCAGACCCCCCCCTGTGTGGCCAGGGCCCGGGGTCGCCCACAGGGCGCGGCCGCTGTGGGGGGCGGGGGTGGCCGCAGCCAGAGTGGCTCAGCCGAGACCTCACCTTGCCGGGCGGCGCCGGATGCCTCGGCCTCCAGGGCGTTCTCAGGCAGAGCGGGCTGAGGCCCAGGGCGGGCGGGGAGAGGGCGGCGCCTGTCTTCGGGAGTTGGGGTGTCGGCAGGACGCGCCCCGTCCTCCTGCTCTGGGGCCCCTCCCGGACGGCGACCGCAGCAGGACGCCGTAGGGCCATCTGCCGCCTTCAGATTGTGGCCGCAGGCACTGGGTGGGGAAGGAAGAGGCCCCGCCCCCCATCCGCAGCGACTGTGGGGCCGAGGCCCTGGCGGCTTCCTCCAGGCTTGGCACTGCCAGGGAAGGCCGGGCCCAGCTGGGCACCCTGCAGCGCCCAGGGCTCTGGGGCCTACTCACGACCTGTTGAGACGCGGGGGGCCGAGCTGGGAGCAGGGCCGAGCTGGGAGCGCCCCCTCGTGCCCCCTCGCGCCCCCTCGCGCCCCCTTTCTTCAGCCGTGCTCCCTGAGCGCTCTCAGGCCGGCCGCCCTTGGGCGCACCCTGCTCCCGCTGCCTCTTGGGGGGCAGTCGGGCAGAAGGGCCTCCCCGCCACCACCCTCCGCCACCACCACCCCAGCTACCGCGGGAAATTGGCGCCGCCCTGCCCCGCCCCGGGCCCAGCGCCTCCGGACCGTGCTGGCCCGGCGCGGGCGACCCACGGCGAGGGAGCCCGCGCCGGCGGCCCCGGGCCTGGGAACGCTGGGTGATTGATAAACACGCGGGCTTCTATTATGATTACCGCATACAACTCTCTGTCACTGCTAATTTATTTGAAAGTCTTAACCTGCTAGGGGCTGACACGGCGCTATTTTATAATGAGAGCCGCGGAAATAAATCAGCCCCGGCGGTAGAGAGCCACCCCCTCGCTCAGCGCCCAGCGCCGCCCGAGCGACGCCACATGCAGACAGGACGGACGCACGGACGCACGGAGGGATGGGGGACGGCTCAGATCTGGACCCTCCGGCCGCCGCAAGCTCTGGGGCCCGCCGGCTCCGTCCGGGGTGCTGCGGGGGCCGGGCGGGATGCGCCTTCATTTGGGGGAACGAAAGGCAGGGCGCCCGGCCTGGCCCGGCTCCGGCCTTGCGCGGACGCTCGCCGGGCAGCGGGTCCGGCGGGCCAGAGGCGCTGCCGGTCGGTGGCTCCTCCTTCCAGCGCGGGCAGGCCGGAGCAGGTGCCACCTCGGGAGGCGCGGGGCGCAGGGAGGAGCGCAGCCGGGCGGACGCAGCGGCCGGCGGGGCGGCCCTCGCCCTCGGCCGGGCCTCACCCGGGCGCGGGGAGCGGGTCCAGGGCCGGCCGGGCGGTGGGGGCCGGCAGACGGCGCCGAGACGCTCCCAAATGAACTTGGCGGGGAGACGTTTTCATTCGCTGGCGCCGCCTCATGCATATTAACAAATGGTATGCGCGGCCTCATTTAATTCACTGATTTTACATTCGGATCACTTTCTCTTTTACAGCTATTTTTACCGGGCTTCATTAATCTTTGTTGAATACAATGGCATACATCTTTAATGCGGCCGCTGTCAAGCCGTATTTCAGCCAGGGCTGCAAACTGAATGACAGCGAGCAATATTAATAAATTTAACAGAGGCGATATCAATTTTTAACAGAACGAATGTGGAAAGCTAAACGTATTATTTTTCGTTTAAATCATAGGGTTTATCACCGGTTAAGTAGCGACGATTTCGGGGAAACTTGTGACGTGCCGTAC
Source organism: Uropsilus gracilis (assembly GCA_004024945.1). Taxonomy (NCBI): domain Eukaryota; kingdom Metazoa; phylum Chordata; class Mammalia; order Eulipotyphla; family Talpidae; genus Uropsilus; species Uropsilus gracilis. Next base: position 22,862 of record PVHY01018908.1, on the reverse strand, counting down.
AAATAGATTTACATCTCATTAATAAGTAAATTAGGCAAATGCCTTTCAAGTTCAGACAAGTACATAGGTGTAATCTCCATATTAAAGGCGCAGTCTTGGAGAAGCCACCGAGGAATTGCGGCGGCGGGGACGGGCGTGCGGCGGGGTGCGGCCACCTTCATTACGCGCCCTCATTACCGCCAGGGCGGCCGGCCGGGGCGCCTTCAACCCGCGGCCGGCCGCCACCGCCCGGGCATTCCCGCGGGCGCCCCGCGAAGGTGGCCGGCCCGGCCGCGGCTCCCCGTCCTGCTCGGCCGCTGGGCGCCTGGTGGCCCCCGGCGGCGGCGACACGGCCTCCTGCCGGGCCGGGCCCGGCGCTGGTGGTTGTGTTCGAGGAAGAAAGGGGAGGCGGAGGGGAGCCACCGCCCTGACTCTTCGCTGAAAAGCTCTCCTCCTAAATCCCAGCAGAGACAATTTGCTGCGAAACGCGAGCCCGGAGAGGACTTGTCTGCCTGGGCTGAGGAAGGAGGTTCCGCTTGGCGGGCGCATGTTTGTGCAGCGGCGCCGGCGATTATAGGAAATTACATGCAAAGGCAGAGTCCTGATCCCGAGTTAATTTATAATTGGAAAAAACTTATTAATTAGCTGTGTCGCTCTAATTAAGAACTAGAAGAGTGTGCGTTGGAAGTCAGTCAGCGCCGACTGACAGGACTTTCCCCTCGCCTGGAGAGACAGCTGCGGCCTGCCCCGCGGCGGCCTCCCGCCAGCGGCCGTCCCATCGCCCTGCCCGCACCCACGCCCCCTGCCCATCCCGCCCGCTCTCTGGCCTCCGCGCAGCTCCCGGGACACAGCCTCCGCCCGCACCCACACCGCAGCCCCTAGCCCAGCCCCTCCGACCCCACCCCACGCCACCCTGGTCCAGCTGGAGTGGCCAGCGCTCCCAGCCAGGAGGCAGGGCCTGCTTCCCGAGAACTGGCCGCCACAGACAAAGGGTGAAGCCGCCTGGCCCCTCTCGGCCGCCGTGGGGAGCGGCCCGGCCTCCTGGGGAGGAGGGTGCAGAAGCTTCTAGAAGCCTCCGCTGCCTCAGGCGGGCTTGTCCGCCCTGGCGCCCACCCATCTGCAAAGTTCCTTGTCCTCGGCCCCCCCTCACGCCCTGCGAGGGGGGCCAGCGGCAGCATCCATCCGGGCGGCCTCCTCCCCAGTGCCCGGTTACCGTGACGCAGAGCCGCAGGGGCCGTCCGGCTCCTGGCTCTGGCCGCGCATCTGGAGGGTCTGGCCCCTTGGTGGGGAGCCCGCCCTGGGGAGGGCTGGCCGCTTCCTCGGGGCAGGGACGGCAGACCGCCCGCCGGTCACAGCAACAGGGTGAAGCTTGCTGGCCCCGCATTGCGGGCGTCCTGAGAAGCTCCCCGCGGAGTGTTTGGTCCCAGCCTTCCGTGGGCGGTCACTTTCCCAGGCCCAGGCTGCTTTTGGTTAGCGCGGAACAAAGCTCAAGTGGGCTTGAGAGACGTGGCTCCTTATCCGAAGACCACGAAGATGTCCCCCAGATGAGGACGCTGACAGACCTCCGCGTCAGCACATTTCCACCACTGGAAACCCCGATTCCGGGCACACTTCCGGCTGATGCTCTTTCGTTGTCCGCTTTGAGCCTGTTATCCATCTCCAATGGGGGGCAAAGCGGTGCGTTTAAAAGCAATTCGGACGGGAAGCAGCTTCTCTAACACCGGGAGCGCTAATCCCCCTCGGAAGGGCTTGCCTTTAGTTAAAAGAACGGCTGTGCAGGGCGGCCGAGGCCCCAGGACACTTGGGGTGCGCCTCCAAGGAGACGCTGGGGGCGGAGGAAGCCTCTCCCGGCTGCTGGTGCCGTGGCCGCTGGGTTCTCCGCCTGGACCCGGCTTGGAGCGCGGCTTGCAGACCCTGGTGCTGGCCCCGGTCCGCGGCTCTGGCTGGGCGAGGGGCGCCCGGCTCTGGAGGAACTGGAATTCTAAAGGCAAACGTAGCCGCAAGATCAGCCCGGAGGTTGCTGGGATTTTCCCGCAAAGATGAGGTGTTCTAGAGCCGGTGACCTGTCCAGCCTGGACCTCTGAGCCAGCAGGGGGCCCGCTGCAGCTGGGCTGGGCACCAGGAGATGGAGCGCACGTGGCCGGCCACGTGCCACCTTCTGCGGCAGGGACAGGCCGAGGACGTGTGGACGGCGCGCCTTCCTTGGGGCTCTCACTGCCCTCGCCCTGGCCCTGGCCGCAGGGCACTCCCGGGGCCTCCGTGGACTGCGCTCAGCCCGTGGAGCGGCTGGGACATCCCGCCCCCAGCTGGGGACCTGCCAGCGCCCATCCCACCCTCCCCGGGGGGGGTGTTGCTGCTTGCCTTCCTCTCGGGCGACGCTCCAGAGCCCCGCATGTCCTCTGGGGGTGACCCCACCTCTCCTGAGAGCTGACGGGGCCGAGGCTCGGGCAGCAGACCTGACCCTGGCGTCCCTCGGAGCTCGGCCTGAGCTGAGGGGCCGTGGTGCCCCGTCACCAGCCCAGGCCTTCGAGGAAACCCCCTGGGAGCCCCCCTGGCAGAGCCGGGCGGCGGGGGCCGCGGGGGGCTTGGGGCGGAGCGGGCGGCCTCACCCCTTCCTGCGGGCAGCCTGCAGAGGGCGGGTCCCCAGCCCCCCCCCGCACCAGCCGGGCCTCAGGGGGCCTGAGCATAGAGTGGGGGCGTCTCGGTCCGTCAAGGCGGAGACGCGTCCCAACGCGCGTGGACGTGGAGACGCGGGCCCGGCCGGTCTGCGCACGTGCTGGCGGCAGTAGGCTTCGGCCACGGAAGCTGGAAGCGGCGGCATCGCCTTCTCTGTCCGCGGGAGCGCTCTGCTGGGGGACACTGGACTCTCCAGAGGCCCGGCAGGACTGTGCGCGGCCGGGGCGTGACAAGCACGAAGGCCGCTCCGCGCGCGGGCTCGGGCTCGGCCGGGCTCGGAGGCTGCTGGGCCCGCGGGGCGGGGCAGAGTTGGCCGTGCTCCCCGAGTGGTGGGACGGCCCAGCTGCCCCAACGAAGCCCGGCAGGACGCGCTGTGGGCGGGCTTCGGGGCAGCGTGCTCTAAGCCAAGCGTGACAAATGGGTGGCGTTTGTGAGGAAAAGCAGCCCGCCGGCCCGGGGCCGCCGAGGGTGAGACGGGCGCGCCGGCCAGTGGGTGCGGGGCCTGGGCCGGAACGCGGCAAGCGGCTGACGCGCGCAGACACGGGCCCATGCACAGACGCAGGCGTGCCCGAGGGCCAGGTGAGCCGCGGTCTTCCCGGTGACACCGAACTCCGCACGCGCGGAGCAGCGTTCCCTGATGGCGCGCTCAGCCCGCTGGGGGCTGGGGCGGGGCCGGGGGGCGCCTGGCCGCACGCAGACGCCCAGGGGTGGCCCCGGCAGGGTGTCTCTCACCCCTCGTCCCTCCGTGACGGGGCGCCACACTCGTGAGGCGGATGGTTCTGTCGGCTCCGGAGCTGGGCGTGCGCGGACGTGCGGTCGAGGGTCCAGGCAGGTGGCGGTCGGGATGCCCGCTGGGCGAGGAGACCACGGTTCCCCGCGCCAGGGTCCACACCGCCCAGCGCTGGGCCCCGCCTTCCGCGCACCTGGGCAGAGCCGCTGGGCCGAGGGGCTGGCTGAGCGGGCGCCCGGAGCCTGCGGTGGACCCAGCCGGACGCTCCGAGGTCAGCGGCAGGAATAGGCTCCAGCTCCAGAGGCGCAGCAGCGACGCTGCCGTCTCCCGGCCGGACGCTGGCGCCTCAGGCTGCGGCCTCCACCCTGGCGGAGGGGTGAGCTGGTCGGGGTGCGTCCGAGTCTCCCGTGCGCGCCGCGGGCTGTGGGTGCCGCCAGCCACCGTCCGCCCGAGACCCGCGTCTCCCTCGCTTGGCGCCGCCTCCAGGGGGCGGAAGCGCCGGTTATTGTCGCTGACCAAGCGCAGCCTGGAAACCGCTGTTTCCCTTCCTGGTTGGCACCGGGCGCCGTCAGCTGGGAGCAGCCGCTCCTCGCGCGCGTGCCAGGAGGGGTGCAGCTGGCGCCAGGCTGAGCATGAAAACACAGCTCCCGCCGGGCGGAAGAGGCGGGGATGACCTTGCGGAGGTCATGGGGGCTTCTCAGCCCGGGCGGCCTCAGGAGGAAGAGGCGGAGGGTTGTGGGGGCGCTGGTGCCGGCGACAGACACGGTGAAAGCCCAGCACCGGAACAGCCGAAGGTGGAGCCTCAGCAGGCAGGTGGCCCCGCGGGCACAGGGAGGGGTCGTGGCAGCTGCCCAGGAAGGGCTTCCCACAGGGCCCGCCCGCAGGTTCACGTGGACGCCGTGGCCGTGGCCGTGGCCATGGTCGTGGCCGTGGCCGTGGAGAAGCGGCTCAGCGGGGAGCTGTCACGCGCCACCCGGAAGCGACGGTGACCTGGGAAGGTCTCTCGCTAACAGGGCGGAAGAAAGAGTCGGCACAATCGGGAGCCACCGCCCCAAGGATGGGCAGAAGTGACCCTGGCGGCTCGAGGTCCGGGGCCGCCAGCGGCTGTGGACGCTCCTGCCGGCCGAGGGAAGCAGGTGCCCACGAGGCTCCTCCAGGCCACGCCCGGCTCCCGCTACCACTGGCCCCTAGCTCGGCCCCCATGGTCGACATCAGCAAGCGCAGGGAGGGTGACGTCGTGCAGGGCCCCCGGGGCCGCCCGGCAAAGCGGCTCTCGCCCTGGGACACCTGGCCGGCGGCGGCTGGGGAGCCCCGGCAGCCGCGGTGAGCGACCCCCAGGCCCGCGCCTCTGCTCCGGTCTCGGCCTAGGCGAGCAGCTCGTGCGCTGGGCGAGTCACCCTTGGACTCCTCCCGGCGTGGCTGCTGGTGGACACGCGTGGACGTGGCCATCGCCTCTCCTTCCGGGGTCTTCTCGGCCCCCAGCGGTGAGTCTGAGCCCAAGGCCGGTGCTCCCGCTGGCCGGTCACCCACCCAGCCCCGTCCGGACGCCTGTCCTGTCTGCCCGGGCCCGTGGTTGGCCGCAGCTGTGGGGCGTGCCCGTGCCCGGCGCCGGGGCCTGACAGGCAGGACGCGTCAACGCGTCACGTGTGTTTCTCCTCCGCAGCTGATGGGAGGGGCCGCCCGGTTCCCCGCGGGTGTGGCTGTAGCTGCGCGGCCACTGCGAGGCCGTGAGGGTGCCCGCTGCTGGCAGGGACTTCAGGGTCACGAGGATGCCACAGCGGCGCCACCCACTGGCGCTGCCAGCCGCGAGGCCGCCCGGTCTGCCCGGTGGCCGCCCCCTGGGTGACGAGGCGGCACGTGTGGGCATGGGGTCACCTCCCCACGGGGAGGGTGCGGAGCTGGCCTCCGGGCGCCGCCGCCCACGTCCAGACGCCCTTCCCGGAAGTGCTCAGCCCCTTCGCGGTCTCCGCTGGGCCCTTTGCTCCCGGCCTGCGCTTCGCTCCGCCCGTTCGGGCCGCGCCGTCCCGTTCCTCGGCCCCGCCCTTCCCGGTCCTCGTTCCTCGGCCCCCACCCTTGTCCCCGGGGCGTCTCGTCTGGCTGCGTCTCAGTCGTCCGAGCCGTCGCTGAGCGGCCGCGGCCTCGCCCTCGCCCACGCTCACGCAGGCTCGCAGCGGCCTCGCCCCCCGGTCGGCGGAGCTGCGGGCGCGCTCCAGGCCCTTCCCCGGCTGCAGCCGCCCGGGCGTGCGCGGTGCGTGGCCACCCGTGCCCGCGGCCGCGGCCTCTCCGGGGAACGGGACGTGCCCGCCCCAGCTCCGCGCCTGCGTCTCGGGGGCGCTGCCCGCCCCCAGCGCCTGCGTTTCCACGTGGTGTGGGACGAGCCGCCGGTCCTGCCGCACACGGCTGTGGGTTCCGCGTCGTCTGCGGGTTGGCGGCTCTGGCGTGGAATTGCGTCCTCGCTGGCGTCCAGCGCGTGCACGGCTCGCGCGCATGGACACTGGGCCCCGCCTGACGCCCTGCCGCTTGCTACGTTCACGCATCAGCTCCACGACTTCCCCGCAGATGCCCGCGACTCTGTGAGCGCTCGTGTCCCCCGAAGGTGGGGTCGGTGACTTCCTCTCCGCCCTCCCCGTCTTCCCTGGCCTGACCGCCCCCCCCACCCCGTGCAGCTGGCTGACCCTTGGAGGGCGGCTTCTTGGCCTTGGCCTTCTTGCTGTCTGTCCTGGTGCCCGCGCGCCCCGCCCCCACGCGGCACCGCCCCTCCCCCACGGGGCGCGTGTTCCCACCTACTTCTCGCTTGTTGAGCGGTTTCCTCTTCTGCCCTGTTAGAAGGTTCTCCGCGGCTTTGGGGGGACGCGCGCGGCTGGAAAGTCTTAATTCAGGACAACGTGCCTCATCCCACATTAAGCGCGGACACACGTTGAGCTCGGCGGTCCCGGCTCCGCGTGGGGAAAGGCTTGGGAAGAAACAAGACGGCATTCATAGTGCGTCTTCCCAGGTGCACAGGTGTGGGCGCCGCTTTCTTCCCAGTCGCCCCTCCGCCTCCGCCGCCAGGAAGTGAGTATGTTGCTCTCAGCGTCGGGGAAAGTCGCTGAAAAACAAATGCCGTTTCCTTGTGTCTGGGGAGGGAGACACAGAGATGGAGAGAGAGAGACGCAGAGACGGGGCCCGGCGGGAGCACGGGCGGGCCTGGGCCACCTGGCTGCGGCGGCTGCGAAGCTGGACACATTAGGAGCACAGCCAGGCTCCCCGCATGCTCCCTGAGGGGCGCTGGTGTCTGGCCACGGCTGACCGGGGCGTTTCTGGTCCTTCGGGGTTCAGAGACGGACCAGCTTGTGAAGAAGGGCCACGTGCTGGGCACAGTGACCGTGAGCCCCAGCATGGCCACTGTCATCCTCTGTAGACTGGACGTCACTGGGCGTTGAGCCTGGAGCCCTGGGGGCCCAGGGCTTGAAGGACTGGCAGGCCCCCGGTCCCCCCTTCCCATGGACACTGTGGCGCTGGACAGCAGACAGGAGGGGCCGCACCCCAGGGTGCGCAGGTGGAGGGGAGGGCGCGGGGGTCCTTGCAGCGACACAGCAGGGCCCAGCCAGCCCTGAACGTTCTTCAGGGACCGTCGCTGGACAACCTTAGCCGGCGGTGGCCCAGCCTCCCCGGCCCGGACAGCATAACTCCGTCGGCCAGGCACTCGGCAGGCCTCCCTCCCCAAGCTCCCGGGGGTGGCAGAGAGCCCTTGGTGGCCGAGGAGGGTGGCGGCCGGACTCCGTCTCTCAGGACCTGCGCCCCCCCCCCAGTCCCGCTGCAGCGCGGCGGCCGTTCTCAAGCCGCGAACGCGCGGGGATCCATCCCTGGATGTGCGTGCAGCCGGCCAGGCCGTGGCCTGGAGAGGAGGCCCGGGGCTCGGTGTCCACCCCCTGCGCAGCCCGCAAGCCCTCCCTGGTTGCCGGCTCAGCTCCACGGCCGTGGGCGGCGCCTCCCAGCTCCGGCCGGCCTTGCGCTGGCGCCACTGAGACCCGGACCGGAGGGACTCAGACCGCCCCGCCTCCGGCCCTGGTGCCCGCGTGCGGCCGTGGCGGGTCAGCCTGGCCGTCTCGGTGCCCCTGCGGGTCCGGGGTCCCTGGCTGGCGCTCTCCCCGGCCTCACGGGAGCCGCAGCCTGTGCTGGGGGCGCCGCCCCAGGAAGCCGCCTCCGCATCCTCCCTCCCGGTCCTTGGGAAGGAACAAAGTTTCCACGCGCGGCTTTTAAGATGCAGCCAAGTAAAGGTCACAGAGGAGGAGGTGAACCTCGGCGTTGTAATAAGGAAGGAGAAATAAAAAATAATGACAGAAATAAATTGTCATAAGAGGGGACACAGTTATGATTTATCGTGATATTCTACAAATTTGGAGGTGATTAAAAGCCACCTAAAATTCACATTAACAAGTCACATAAAAATGGAATTAAACTAGTGGGCCTAATGTGGCAGGGTATAAAGAAAAATCATGACAGAAATAAATTGACAGAAGAATGATACTATTCAAGTTTCCCTCCGTCTCGCCACCCTGACAGGAGCCTCGCGTTTTAATTCCAGAGTTGCGGTTGAGTTTTTGGAGTTCATTAAAGGCCCACATTAAGAATCTCATAAAAGTGAGAAGAAATTAGTGGCCATAATGTGGCAGAGGAAATAAAGAAACAATAATGACAGAAATAAATTGACAGAAGAATGATACACTTAATGCTTCACTCTGACACCCTCTATTAATAGGCCGCCGCTGGAACAAATGCCATTCATATTTTAGCCAAAGCAAACCACTAATTAGGCCGGCACTCGGCACCGGAATTAGACTTGAGCTCTCTCACCTTTAGAGTGGGATCATTTGAATTCGAAAGAAAAGAGCCGGTGACAGAGAAAGAACTTTCTGCTCGGGCTTTCTAATGAGATAAAATTCCCCCTTCTCCCCATTTCGCAGCTGTAATTGCTGATTATGTCGTTACATCGCCGGGCGCCCGGCTCTCTCCTCCCATCATTATGATCTCGCCTGGCAGATCGGGGGCTTCAAACGCGGGCTGGGGTGGCGGCGGTCTAATTTAGCGCTCATCGAGGCCGCAGGTACCACGCACGGTAAACACGGTATTGTTATAATTAATTACCCCTTAGGCCTCCCCAGACCATCGCTGTTTCGGCTGACCCTTATAATAATAAGGCTGGCGGGCATATTGTATTTCTTTTGACAGATTAATTAGAAATTCAGCCGTGGAGGTACAAAGCAAGTCGGTCATGAATATTTAAATGGCCTGACACGGGAAATCATGAGAGGGCTGCTGAACTACATGACGGGCAGGGGATATTAGGCGAGTGGCTCTAATCAATAATCTCTTGATCTCTTACATATTAATACACTGCCTGCTGTTATTAGCTCCGTAATAAGGAAGGGGAGAGAAGTTAGTGTATCTCCGCGGTAGGCTTGCGGGGGCCCCCAGCGGCTCCACTAACTGACTGAGAAAGTGCGCAGAGGAGGGGCCTCGGCCTCTTCAATCTGATCCAATCTTGGGGAATGGCAGCTCCGAGTAGCGCCGGCTGGATAATTATTGGCGCTGACAAGGTGAGGGCGTTTGCAGGCAAATGAGCTGGGAAGCAGACACCAGCCCCAGACCACCCAGCTCAGGGCGGCCGCCGCGGCGGCAGCGCGGCGGGTCCCTCCCCGGGCGGGCTGGGCCCCCCGGAGGCCGCTGGGCGGGCGGCGGGCGGGGCTGCGCGAGGTGGGGCTGGGTGGACCGGCCCTGCCCGCGCTCGGGGCCCAGCCCGCCGCCCGCTAAGTGGCAGAGGCAGCTGAATGTCATCTAAATCCATTACAGACGCGTCCTCGCTCGCCCGGCTGTGGCTCCGCCCGGTGCCCACGTGGGCCTGAGGCTGTCACCCGGGCTGGCGGCTCAGGCGCTGCGGAGGCGGCCAGGGCCGGGACCCACCCCAGGTGCCAGCCCAGGCCCGGGTCCTCGGGGCCGGCGGTGCCCGCTGCTGCTGGCTGGCCGCTCACAGCCTCAGGGAGGGGCCTGGTGCCCCTCGGCCTCCGGCGGCAGCCGCCCCTGCGCCCAGGCAAGGGGGGCCGAGGTGGCCTGCGTGGGTGGCGCCAGGGGCGTCGGCCCCTCGGGATAGCGCCGGGAGCTGGCCGCTGCGGGCGGAGGCCGAGGCAGGAGGGAGGTGCGCCCGTGGGGGCTGTGCCGAGGGGCGGGGCGCGGAGCCGGGGGGCAGCGTTGGCGGCCCCTGGGCCTGGACGCCCGCGCTCTTCTTGGTGACAGGCCCGGCCCAGGCCGGCTGGGAGAGCCGGGCCACGAGGGGTCACTTTGCAGGCGTGACCCCTCCCCGCTCCCTCCTCTCTCCGTCCGTCCCTCTCTGACGCTGGGGCCGACAACTACTTCCCAAGCCGCTCTCAGCAGGCGCCCGGCAGGAGGGGTGCGGGCTCCCGGGTTCACGCAGCAACAGCGCCGGGCCTCGGGCTCCTGGGCCTCGGGGCCCTGGTTGCGGGCGGGCCCGGGGCGGCAGGCAGCGAGCGTGTGTCGGCGTCTCCCCGGCCGCACCTGCTGCGTCAGAGCCCTTCATGCTGCCTCTGACGCTGGCCCCAGGCCGCAGGCCTGCACCCCCCACAAGGCCCAGGCTGCAGAGCGGGAGTCTGGGGCCGCCGATGTCCGGACGGGACCGCGGGTGGGGGGTGCCGCACGGCGGTGCCCACCCGCAGCCTCGGTTTCCCCAGCACGTTCACCCACGAGCCTGACGCCTGCGGACCCTCGAGCCACGTGGGTGCCGCCTGGGCTGCGGCCGGCGCCCGGCTCTGCTGGCCGTGCTGGACCCCGCTCACCCGCCGGCCCTCCCGGCCCTCGCACTCCCACGTCCCCCCCTGCGTGCCCAGAGCGCAGCGTGAGGGGCCGGTGGGGCCAGGCGCCATGGACTTGGGCTGGACACTGGAGGCCGCCCTGCGCCCTTGGCCGGGCTCATCTGCTGTCCTGCAAAAGCAAAGGCAGGCCCCGTAGGGCTTGGGCTGTCCTGTCCAGCCGCGGGGGCTGGCCCGGCCTGGCCCCGAGGCTCCCCCTGTATTTCGAGCAGCTTGGCAAATGTCTGCAGGCTCCGCCCCTCCCCCAGCAGCCCCCCCAGCCCCCCCCGGACACAGACGGGGGGCAGAGAAGTGGGCTCCCCACGTCCCTGGCCCAGGGGGCACCGGAAGGCGCTCGAGGGCCCCGGGCCAGCCGGGCGCTGACGTGTGGAAGCCGAGGCTGGGGGTGGGGGCAGACAGCACGGGGTCAGAGGCAGGAGGCCGAGGCTGTCTCTTCCCAGCCCCTTGTGGGGCCAGCGGTTCCAAGCCCAGAGGACCGGGGCGCAGCCTGGAGGCGGGACCGCGGGCTCCGGTGCCCCACGCTGGCTGCCCGTGGCACCTGCGTGCAGATGCCGCCCTGCTGCAGGCTGCCGCTGGGGGGGGTGCAGGGAGGCTCAGCACGCCGGGCCTGCCTTCCAGAGACGTCACCGCGCTCTCCTCGTCCCCCAGAAGCGAGCCCCGGGGGCACAGGGACGTCCAGGAAGCAGGTATCCGGCGGTCAGGGCTTGATGGGACCGGGCCGAGCATCCGGGCCGCTGCTCGGACTGAAGGGTGACCTCCTCACATGCTGAGGGCGCCGGTGCGGGGGCCCTGTTGGGCACACGGACGTGTCCTCCTTCCTGTCCTCACTGCGCTGGGGACAGGGCCCAGGGCAGCGCAGGGACGAGGCCCCCCCTGCTGATGCTGCGGACGTGGTTCCCATAGGTCTGAGCGGGCGGGCTCCTCCACGCCCTGGGGTGGCCGGACCTGGCGGCCTCTGCAGCTGCACCCTACTTCTGGCCGGCCCGGAGCCTCTCGCAGCCATTCTCGTCGTCCCCCCACAGTGTCCAGGTCTGGTGTTGGGGAAAGCCCATTTCCGGCATCTGAGCGGTGTCCGGCGCCCCGTGGGCCCTGGCGGTCAGCGGTCCATCTTCAGCTGGAGACACCGCGACTTGTCCGTCCAGCCTCCAGGGGGACGAAGCCGAAGCTCCGTGTCTCTGGGCCCCCCCAGCTTGGCGTGTGGTCAGGCCTCAGGGGCCAGCTGATGGGGATGTGGGGGAGTGGCCGGGCGGGGCCCAGGATGTGCAGGTCCGGGCCAACGTCTCACCAGCGGCCTCCGCTCCCGCGTGCGACGCCCCTAGCCGTGCCGCGCCCAACAGGCCCGGTCCCCACGTCCTAGTGCCGTCCAGCCAGCGCAGCAGGATTCCTGGGCTCCGGACGCTGCGGACGGCGCCCTGGCCCAGGTCCGCCTGGCCCTCCCTAGCCAGAAGCCCTGCTCAGCTCCCGGCGGGAAGCCCACGATGGGGCCGCGTGGCTCTGAGTGCACACGGCCAAGCCCTTCCGGGCCTCGAGGTCCTCGGTCCCGCCCAGCTGACGGGCGCTGGCCTCAGGCGCTGTCCCTCGGCCTGGCCCTGGGGTGACCGCCCTGCAGCCGCCGCCTTCCACCCAGCGGGGGCGGCCTCCCGATGGGCAGGGTGGGAAGGTGCCCTCCCGGGCAGCTCCCCACTCAACACTGCCAGGCCTCCGGGCGGCTTGGGCCCTGCTCCGGCCTTTGCTGGCTCAGTGGCCAGCAGGTGGTTCCGAGCTGGGGCTGTCCCGCTTGGCCACCCTGCCCGGCCTCCTTTGTTCCCTGGGGGACGTCATCTGTTCTCCCGGCTTGCCCTCCTCCCCGGCCCGGGCAGCTGGCCGCCCCCCAGGGCCGACGGCACCGCCCCCCTCCCGGCACCCAGCAGGAGCCCGTGTGGGTGGACAGAGGCCCGGTCCAGCCTCCGGGGGCCGCTTTCTGCCGCGAGCTCTGCCTTGGGAGGTGTGTGGGGGTGGCCCAGGCCGCTCCCCCGGCCGCCTCGCAGAGCAGCGCGAGCCTGGCCGCTGCTCGGAGCCGGGAGCTTAATTAAGGCGCGCGCCGCAGCGTTTCAGCGGGGCTGCCGGGCCTCGTGGCTTTATTGAGCTGCGTCCAGCCCTTTCCCACGTCTGCCGGCTGGCGCGCGCTCGACCCAGCCTCCGTGTGGCGCGGGCTCCCGGCCTGGCGCGGGCGTCCGGGCGCTGGTCTGCGGCCGCTGACCGCTGGCTGCACCGCTGACCCCCGCGGACACCCGCGCAGCCCCCGCTAGACGAGACCTCCCCGGCTGGGGCTTGTGTCTGTGTCCAGGGGCCGTGCGAGCAGTGGCCCCGGCCAAGAGGGAGCTGGGGGCGGCAGCACAACGGAGCTGCAGCGGCTAGCTCGCTGACCGGCCGCGCTGCCCTGTCCTTCCCCAGGGCGGCGGCAGGAGCTCCCAGAGGCCCTCAGCCGGCAGCTCCGGCAGCAGGAACCCGCCCTGCACCCCGGGGGGGGGGGCAGGAGGGCAGCCTGGGCGGAGACCTCAGGCCTGGGGCAGCCGGCCCGGCCACGCTGGCCCGCCCGGACCACCCCGGGCCCCGTGCGGGGCAACCCTCGCCGCAGGCGCGGATCCGGGGGCGCGGGCGGGCGGGCGGGGGTGTCTCTGCGCGAACGTCTCTGGTCTCTCCCTTCCCATTTGTGTCTGTAATAAACTCACTCTCATACAATTAGCCTCAATTGTTTTTATATCTTCGGAGGCAATAATACGGGCAGCCTGGGGAATACACGGTAAGCCGCATACCTGTGTTCATTTACCCAAATCACTATGGTTACAGCCGGGGCAAACTGTTTACCGGGAGAAGCCGAGCGCCTCTTTCCCGCGCCTAATGACCTTCCTGCTCCTCCAATAACGCGGACAGGCCGGGAGCTGCCCGCGCCATTAAAGCCGACCGCCTCGCGCGGTGGAGGGAGCCGAGCCGCTCCTCATTTATTTCCTCTCATCTGCTGCAGCTCACATGCCACTTCCTTGTCTTTAAAGAAGGGGAAAAACTGCGGATTATTGATTTGCTTCCGAGCAGAAGACCAACCTAAAAGCCCCGATGAATTGTCACTCATTATTGAAATTACTGAACACTAATTAAACTGGCAGCTCAAATCCCAGCAGGTCACACTCATCTGAAGCTGAAACCCAGACGCCTGGGCAGTGGAAGCGCGCGCGAGCAGCCGCGGGACTGCAATAAGCTCTGCATTAATTTCTGCTTCTTAAAGGCGCACGGCCCGCCACCTGCCCGGCCGCCGGCCGCGTGCCGCGGGGCGCCGGGCGCAGCACGGCGACTCGGACCTGCCCTGGCCGTTGCCGGGGCGCTGGGCGCAGGTCCCCGTGGACGTCCAACACGGCCCCCGGCCTGCGCGCCCCCCTCAGCGGCCGGCTGGGCCGTGGAGCCCCACCCGGCCCAGGGACGCTCGGGCGGCTCCAGAGGGGGAAACCGAGTCTGGCTGGCCGGAGAGTGACCACGCAGGCTTCCCGGGCGCTGGGCGCTGCCAAAGGGCCCTCCCAGCCCATCAAGTCCACTCACGCTCGGAAAGCTGCTTGGCCCCGTTCCCCGCGCACCGGCGCCAACCCCGCGGGCCAGCGGCTGACCGGGCAGCGCTGCCGGCCCAGGGCGGCCTCCCTCGGGGGCTCCGGGGCTGCGCTGGGGCCGGGGCCGGCCCAAGGCTGACGCACAGAGCCGCGTGTCACTGGGATCGGGGCTGGCCGGGCGGGCGGGGGGCCTCCTGGCCGCTGTCCCCGCACCAGGCTCGGGCTCGGCTCGACCTCTCGCTCCCCAGAGCGGCGCCCGGAAGGGCCGGGAACACGCGCGGCGCGGAGAGGCTGAGGCCGCACAGCCGGGCCGCTCTGGGCAGGGGCTCGGAGGAGCTGCGAGGGGCACCCCGGGCCCAGGACAGGCCGTGTCCCTGAAGGCCGGGCTGCCGGACGGTCGTCCCCTGGCTCGAACGCCCCATGTCCCACCAGCACCTGGGCGTGCGAGCAAGCGCAGTGGACGCAAGAGTGGCTGCGCGGGGGCGTCAGGTGGCGCGAGCCCCGGGCCCCGCGGAGTCCCTGCGGAGGGCTGGGCCGGCCGGCCGCCCGCCTGAGGTGACAGTGCCTGAGGCCACGCCGTCCAAGCACAGGTGCTGCTCTGACCATTGCTGCCCGCGGGGCCGCGTCCCCGACAGCTGCGCGTCCCCAGGCAGAGAGAGGCCTGGGCTGCTGAGGGTGACGGCGGGCGTGGACGGGTGCCGGGGGCGCCGCCGGGTCTCGGGGTTCCACTGTCGGGGAGCCCCCGCCCACGGGCAGGCCTCCAGTCGGGACAGCTGCTCAGCCCCTCAGCCAGGGCCCTTGGCGCCCGTCCCTTGATGCCGCCGACAGCGCTGCCCAGAGGGGAAGCAAACGGCCAGGGCACGCTCTGGGCACGCACGCTGCGGGGTCGGGAGCAGGCCTCCCGCTGGCCTCGCGCTCCGCGGGGTGACCAGGCACCCACGCAGCTGAACAGACGGTGCCAGATCCCGGGACGGGCAGGCGACAGGGGCCGACAGGGGCCACCGAGGGCCACCCGCGCCCGCCCCCACGCACGGTGGCACGTCTGCCTCGGGGACGTCGTCTTCCCCCCTGTCACGAGCCTGCTTGTCCTCTCGCGAGCAGCCGCACGGAGCGCCAGCCCCAAGCCCCGCAGCCATGCGCGTCCTTCCAGCCCGGGGCTGTGGCCAGCTGCGGCGGGTCTGCCCGCCAGGCTCCGGGGCCAAGTGTGTCGGGTGGCTGGAGTGGAGCCAGGCCCGGGTCCCCGCGGCTGGGACGGCCCAACCGCCCTGGCCTCTGGCGCCGTCGTGGGTGGTTCGGGACAGACACGGAGAAACGGCCACGTGCCCGGTCGCTGCCCCGGGGCGGCAAGGGCGGAAGCGCTGGCTCGAGGCCGCAGCAAAGCACGGCGGGTCGGACGGAGGCTGGCGGCTCGCCGGGCGCCGCCCGCCCGCCCGGGCCTGGCCGCCCTGGTGCGCAGGGGCCGCCGGCTCGAGAGGCACCCGGACCAGGGCACGCGGGGACACGGGGCTCCCGGGGGGGCTTTCGGGGCGCGGGAGGGCGGGGCCTGGCGGAGGCACGTGCCAGCGCAGCAGAGAAGGTCGGCGACTCTTCTCATTTCGGGAACCGCCCTGGCCTAAAGCCGGACGTCGCCCGAGGCCCGGCCACAGGCTCCGTGGTCAGCGCGTGCGGCCGCGGAATCTGCCCCTGACGGCCAGGCTCAGCCCCGCTGGGGGCCGCTGGGGGCCGCTGGGGGCCGCTGGGGGCTTCTGATACGCAGCCACGGACCTGTGGCCGGAAACACATTCCAGGGACGGGGAGTCCCGCGCGGACACCTGCCTGTCCCCGTCCCCCGCCCCTGCCCCAGGCTGGCTGCGGGCTCCCCGGGGCGCCGAGGGCCCTCTTCCCCGAGCTGCTGCGCAGGTAGGGACGCAACGGAGGCCTCAGGCGGCCGCTGCAGCGAGCCCAGAGGGGACACGAGCCGGGCCAAGGCCTGGGGGCTGCGTGCGATGCGCCCTCTTCCTGGTGCGGCGGGGGTGGGGATGGGGGTGTGTCCCTTCCCCCAGGGTCCGGGCCTGAGCGAGAGGAGGGAGGGCCCGGAGGGGCGGGCGGGCACCGGGATCTCGTCTTCCAATCAGGACGCGGATCTCCCGGGGGGCACCGAAGCCTCCTTCCGCCCGGGCTGCTCCCCGGGCGGGGCTCTCGCTTCCGGCGCCAGCGCATTAACGGGGCGGGGCGGCCGCGCCCTCTGCAGCGCGACCCCGCAGGCGACACTTGCTACGGCGACACTCTGGCGGCTGCACCTGAGGCGGGTCCCCTCCCCGAGTCGTGCTCGCCGTCCTGCCGTCGCCTGCCCCGGCGCCTGCCTGCTTGTTGCTCGCTGCCCCCCCCTTCCGCCCCGCGGCTCTGCTCGGGCCCGGCTGTCGGGCTGCGTGGCCGCGGCTGGGCCCGCGCTCGCGGTGTGCTGGGCGCCCTGCGGGGTTCGCGGGTCTCCGGAGCACGGAGGAGCCGAGCAGCGCCCGGGCCCCGCCCGCGGCCAGCGGCCCGTCTCCCGCCAGCCCTGCCGGCCCTCGCCCTCCGCGCTCCGCAGAGGCGCTGGCCGCGGGGCTGGCCTGCCCGACTTCGCTCCGTGCGCGTTCTGGGGGTCCCGGCCTCAGCCCACCGCCAGCCCGCCCGCCTCCGCGTCCGCTGCGGTCCACGGTCCCCAGCTCCGCGGGCCGGGCCGGCTCGCCCCCGGGCTCCGTGCTCCGGTCCGGCTCCCTGGGCCCGGGCGTCCTCGCGGTCCGCCCGGTCACTTCCCTTCAGCGCCTCGTTACCGCTGACCCACCTGCTCCTGCGGGGTCGTGCCGCTCGCGTCTCGGGCCTGCTGCTCCCCTGTGTGCCGGCGGGGACTGCGTGGGCGGCAGCCCGGTCCTGCCCCTCGGGGCCCTCGTCCCTCCGTCCACCCCTCGGTCCCGCTGCTTGTGTCTCGGAGCTCGGGCGGCCGGGGGCTGAGGCCCTCGCGTGACGGCTGCGCCTCGCCGGAGGCTCCAGGTCCCCTCGCGCTGGGACGCCCCCTCCCAGCCCGGCCCTGCGCCTCCTGCGGGGCTGGGCACCCTCGTACCCCCATCGCGGGAGGTGGGGCGCCGGGGCTCATGCGGGCTCAGCTCAGCTGGACGCTGGGGATCTCGGGCGAGCTGGGCCCGGCCAGCAGCTTCCGGCCAGGACGGGCATCGCCACGAGGGGCGAGGGGCAGCAGTCGCCGCCTCAGCTGTGCGCCTGGAAGTGACCGCAGGCCCCGAGTCTCTGCCCGCGCTGTCCTCGGGCAGCTCCCTGGGCCCACGGTCCTCACCGGCGGCCAGCCTGCCATGCCCCGCAGGAGGGGCTCTGGGGGGGCCCGTGGGTTGAGCAGGCACAGGAAGGACGGCGGGCAGGGCTCCCGCGGGGAGCGGACAGCCTGGGAGACCGACGGGCGTTCGGAGGCCGCGTGGACAGGCACCACCGAGACGTGCTACGGGGCTGCTGGCCAGGCGTGGACGGGGCCTGCAGGGAGGAGGGCGGCCCGGCGCTGGCCCCGGCTGGGCGCAGCAAAGCCAGCGGGCTGCGGATGGGTGGGAGCCAGCCTGTCGCCTCAAGCCCGGTGGCCTGGCTGGGGCAGGTGCCCCCCCAGAGCAGGTTGTGGGGGCTGAACCCCCTCGGGAACAGTCGGCTTCCGCACGGGGCCTGCACACCTGCGACGAGCTGCCCCCGGGACAGGCCTGGGGGGCTTTGAGGAGCCAGAGCCGCAGGGAAGTCACCTTTGAGAGCGAAGCGCCCGCAGCGCCCCGGGCCGTCCTCTCCGGAGCCTGGGGGGACGGAGGACAGACGGGCTCCGGGCGCGGAGCCGGCAGGAGGCTGCACGGGAAGACGGGGGGGCACGGGCTTGCACGGGCCCCAGGCAGAGGTGGACACGGCGGCTCCCAGCGTCCCGGGCGCCTGCGTGGCGCCCGGGCACAGACGCACCTCCCAAGCCCTCCCCCGAGGCTGCCTAGCTCCGGCCTGCCCACACACCCTCAGCGGGACCTTGCGCGCCAGCCGTCCACGCAAAGCCGGTGTGCGGCTGCCCGGGCCCCACGGGGCGTCCCTCAGCGTCACCGGGAGTCCCGGAAAGCTGCCCCCTCCCGCCATCAAGCGCTGCCCGCGCTGGCCTGGCCGGGCGTCCGGCTGGGCTGGGTCCTGAGGGCGGCGGCGCCGAGGAAGCCTCTCCGGCGCCATCTGACACCAAGCGGGCAAGGTTCCGGTGCATACACGCGCACACGTGCCCGCCAGCCGCAGACACGCGTGGGTGTCCGTGGGGCGGTTCCCCTGCGCCCCTCGTGCCTGCGCTGGCTCTCTGCGCACATCTGCACGCACGTTACATGCGCCGTCCACCCAGGCTCCGGCGTCAGCGTGTTTATGGCGACACTGGCGTCGGGCCTAAGGGGAAACAGCCATCCGGGGTCTCACACACACACACGCTGTCCCCGAGGTGCCTGGAATCGCACCCCAGCCCTGCCGCTCCCCCCGCCCCCACGAGCTGGCCATGTCTGGCTGAACTTGGCTTGAGGCCGAGGGAGCTTAGAGGTGGGCCCCCCCGGCCGCCATGCCCTGCCTGCTGCCCGCCCTGGCAGCGCTGCTCTGGTGGGTCCACAGCGGCCTGGTCCGCACACCCCGTCCCGTCCGGGCGCCGCCCTGGTGCTGGCGGCAGCGGCTCCTCGGAGCTGGGGGAGGGGCCGCACACCTGGAAGGACGCTGCCGGCCAGCGCCGGCCTCGCTGTCTCTGCGCCTCCAGGAAGGGCGGCTCCCCCGGGAGGTGTGCCCGGCCCCCGGCGGCGTCGAGGCCCAGGGGAGGATGGTCCCAGGCTGGCGCATCCGGCACTGGACCCAAGCGGGGCCTCGGAGGGGTTCCCGGCCTGGGCCCCACGACGGGTCAGGGCGGGCGGAGGGTGGCCCCGGGAGCGGCCGTCTGCGGGGACGGGGACTGTGCGCCCCAGGCCACACTGGGGGGAGGCGCCGGCCTGCCCCGCGCGGGTGTGCGGAGGGCGCCATGGAGGTGGGGCGCAGGCCCTGCCGCAGGCGTGTTTCCCTAAGACAGACCCGGGCTGGGGGTTTCCTCGGCTGCGCCCCGAGCCCCCGGGAGGCGGGCAGTGGGTGTGTCCCCTCCGAGGCCTGAGCTGCTCCGTCTCTGCTTTTGCAAACATCTGAAGCCAGCTGCTGGGAGGCAGGGGTGAGGGGAGGCGCCCTGGCAGCCAGACGGCCAGCTGAGGGTGGCCGGCTACTCTGCCCGGGCCTGTCACAGGCCCCTCTGCCCGCCGGGCCCTGACCTTCCCGGCACGAGGCGCACGGCAGCCACTGGGCAGGGCGCTCACAGGGGAGCTGGCCCCGCCGGCCACCCAGAAAGGTCAGCGGACCGAGGGAATGACCCCCCACTCCGGGGCGTCGGGGGGTCCGTGGCCGCTGGGGGAGGTGATCCTGGCAGGAGAGGTGGGGTCTGGATGGGCAGCAAGCGGGACAGGGCTGACCGTTCTGGCCCAGGGCCGCCCGGAAGACGCCTCTCTGCACTTGCCAGCAGGTGGGCTTTGGGCAGGGAGGGGGGCGCGGCCATCCCGGCCTCGGGCAGGCTCCCAGTCGCAGATCTTCCAGCCGGAGTCGGCGCACGGGCGGTCCTCGGCCCTCGGGAGGGACCCGCCTGGGGTCCGCGTTCGCGGGAGCCCCTCTGCTCGCCTGGGCCCCCTGGCTCCTTGCTCTGGTGACCGGCCCTTCGCAGAGACAGCACGGAGCCTGCTATTGGGGCGTCCTCTGGGGACTGGTGCGGGGGTCACGCTGAGACGCAGCTGAGCGCCGAGGGAATACGGAGCTATTTCCAGCTCGGAAAACAAGCCATTAGAGGGAGACGCCCCGCGATCCCGGGAGGAGGAAGAGAAGGACGGGCCCTCGAGGGGGTGCGGAGGAGCTGGGGCGCGGAGGGGGGTCGGGGCATGCTGAGGGGTTCCGGGGCGCATGGCAGGGACCCGGGGTGAGCGGAAACAGGCCCGGGGCGCGGAGGAGCGTCGGGGCGCGCGGAGGGGTTCCGGCCGCTGGCCGAGGACGCAGCGCCAGCCCCGCCCCGGGGCCCTGGGACGGGCCCTTAAACGGCTTCCCCTGATGCATCCCCCTCCTCGCTCTGGCTCGGGGAGCCCCCCCCCGTCCTGGCGGAGAACACGGCGGGGAAACGGCGCCTTCCTCCCTCGCGTGGCGGGGGGGGGCTGCGCGTGGCGCGTGGGGCTCGCCCCGCGCGTGGACCCGCTCGGCGGGAGGGGCGGCGCCTGTGAGGGTCAGCGGACCGGAGGCGCTGCCCGCGTCCGCCGGACCCGACCGGCCGAGCGGCGCTGGACGCGGCCGCGGCGCCCCCGAGAGCGCTCCGTGCCCGGCCGGGCCGGCCGCTTGCCGGGCGGGTGTGACTTCCGGGCCGCTCGTGCTGCGGGCCACACGCCGCCTCCGGGCCGGCGGGCGTCCCCAGGTGCGCGGCGGCGCCCGGCGCTGACCGGGGAGGCGATGATTGTCATGTCAGTAAAAAAAATCAAAACAATCATGTTACGTCAGTTCTGCCATTAAAAGACTTGCTTCTCTGCGGATTTCCGCGCGCGGTAATTAATACTCTGGGGTTTGCGGGCTCCCCGCCCCCCCAGGCCCGGCCGCCGCTCACCTGGTAATTATTCCGGGGCGCGGCGAGGGGTGTGATTGACAAACGCAGCATTGCTGTAATTGCCTGCAGCGGAGTCGCCGAAGAGCAGCAGAGGAGCCCAGTTAACCACTTGTGCGCTCACCGCCGCGCCGGCTGGGCTGGTGGCCACAGGCCCCCGGCGCGCCGCTCCGAGGCGGCTCGGCCTGCACCGGCCCGGCCGCCAGCTGCCCCGGCGGAAGGGCACCGGCCAGGTGGCACCCCAAAGCCCGCAGCCGGGCCTGGGTGCCAGGGACACCGAGAGAGCTGCTCCCCCCTCCCCGTGGCCGCAGCCAGCGAGGAGCCCGCGGCCCAAAGGGTGCCCGATGTGCCCACGGCACGGGGGCGCCCAGCGCCGGCGAGAGCCCCGGGCGGCGTGGCCGGCTCGCCCCGCTCCTCCTGGCCCTCCTCGGGGAACAGCGCACCCCGGGCCGACAGGGCCTCGCCCTCCTCGCCCTCCTCGCCCGCAGCTGCGCCCAACGGGGCGGCAGGGGCTTGGCCAGGTTGGGCAGCGGCTGCCACGGCGGCGTCCTGAGCCACGGTCTCTTGGCCCGGCGCCAAGTCCCCGCCAGCTGCCCGTCCCGTCATCGGTCCCCCAGCTTCCGGACGGGCAGGGGGCCCGGGTTCGGGAGACCCGGTGCAGACACAGGCAGGCCCTCCCGCACGGGTAACCCGTGGCCTGGAGGTCCAGGCCAACCCTGCGGCCGGCGGCCCTGCGGGAGCCTGGCCAGTGCCCTGCGCGGGTCCGCGGGCTGGCTCTCGGCCGGTGGCCGCCGCCCGTGCTGCGGCCGCCCCTGGAAGGAGCCCTGACGGCCTCGGGGCTGATGGGGGAAGTGGCCGCCCTCGCTGTGGACGCGCCCGGCCCCCGAGAGGCCCCGTTAGCATTTCAGCCGCTTCCCCCAGGTCCCCCGCGTGCGGCCGCTGCGCACGGCCAGGGTGCCCAGCTGGGTCTCCCGCCGCGTCCCGCGCTGCTGCCCGCGGTGCCTGGGAACCGCCTCCGCGGCCGGCGGAGCGCCCGGCGGCCCCCGCGGCCCCGAGCAGGTGGCTGCCGACGGCGCTTGTGACGTCCGGGGCCCAGCGTCCGCCTGGTCCGCGCGGGCCTGTCTTGACCGCGTCGTCCCGCCCCGCGTCTCCGCTGCCCGCGTCTTTGCGCAGCGAGCTCCTTCGTCCTTGGCGGCTCGCGGTGCAGCAGCCGGTGCCTTTCTGCCTCGGGGCGTCTTTCCCGGGCGGGGCCGACGTCGCGGGCTGTTGCTGGGCTCTCGGCTGAGATCACTTTATGTGCTCTGCTCGTCCAGGTCGGCCCGGGAAGCGTCTCCACGCCAGGGTGTGGGCGCGGGCTCGGCTCCTGGGGGCCGGGGGTGGTGGCGGTGAGGCCGCTGGACGCGCCGCAGCCATGTTGAAGGCCTTTCCCGCCGACCCCGTGGTGAAAACAGCTCTGGTCACCTCGGACAGTGGCCGTGGCTGGCCCTGGCCTGTCTGGCCTTCCCGGGAGCCGGGGCCCCTGCCATGTCCAGGCCCACTCTCTGGCGTCCAGCGTGGCGGACACCAAGCCGAGGCCCACAGCACGCAGCGGGCACGCTGGCCCTGTTCTTTGGATCCAAGGGGCCGGGAGAGGCAGACTCCTGCCCGCCCTGCCCTGTGCGTGAGGCCAGGCCGCACCCCGGGCCCTGGGGCCTCTGGGGTTCTGGAAGGAGGACGGCACGTGTGCGAACTTTGCGGAGGCGGCTGGATGCAGTGGGTGTGTGCACAGACGCGGGGTGTGTGAACGTGTGTAGCTGTTCTGCGCACACGCGTGTAGCTAATGCGGTGCCTCGGTATGCGTGTTCACATGCACTAAGGCAATGTGCATGTGTGTTCGTGACCGCCCAGTGTGACTGCGTGTGTGAGCGCGTGCGTGTGTGACCGCGTGCGGGGGGAGGAGGGCCGCTCCAGGGGACTTTCTGCTCCCTCCTCCTCCTCGTCGCCCCTTCCTCCAGGTCCTGCGGAGCCGGGGCGCCCAGGCGCGGGGTGCACGGGGCAGGATGGCTGGCGGCCCTGCTGCTGGTGTTCTGACTCCACCCCGTGGATGGCAGCCAGCCCAGTGCGCAGGAGGGCGGGGCCCGGAGCGGGCGCTCGCCTCCACCCCCCAACCCAGGCGCCCGGCGCCCGGGGCACTCCTGAGCCCACTGGCTGCGGCAACAGTGGCCGAGCAGCCCCAGACACACCCTGTCTCCTGGCCTGGCCCTGGGGGGCGGGGCGGGGTGGGGAGGAGCGTGAGGGAAGCACGGGAGCTCAGCAGAAGCAAGGGCTTGTGGGTGTGTTCAGAGCACGAGTGTGCGTGCCGGGTGTGAGCAGAGGGGCATGTGTACACCTGTGGTGTGAGTAGA
>PVHY01018907.1:15320-28470 GCA_004024945.1 Uropsilus gracilis | reverse complement strand
GCTATTTTTTTGGAACTAGGTCTCGCTACGGGCCCCAGGCGGGACTCGAACTGCGATCCCTAGCCCTGGCCGCTTCATAGGCTGAAGCTTACAGACATGAGCCACCGTGCCCAGCCTCCCTGTTCATTATTAACCCATTCTCATCCCAGTCTCACTTGGAAGATGATCTCTGCCTGTTTGAGACCTTAACGTGGGTTCCAGAAGGACAAGCTTTTCATTTTCATTAGCTTTTGCTCATTGCTGCCCATTACCTTGCTCCTCCAGGGAGGGGAAGCTCCTCTCCTTCCTCCTTCCGGCACCTCACTTCATGGTGATCAGCAGGGCCTGGAAAGGCATTCTGCCAACAGATGGTCAAAAGGCAGAGTAGACAGCCGTGGCGGTGGCAGTGCCAGCAAAAGGACAGGCGATTAAAACAAAATGATTCATCCTGGGAATGAGTGCAAATCGTTTTCCATTTACAGGAATCGGGGCTGGGCTCCAACAGCCTCTGTGGGCTCGTCAGAGAGATGGGAGGTTGGTGTTGACCATTAAGTAATGAGATTTGCTGAGTGTTCCCTGCTGACACTATGGCGGGGATCTGCTGGCAGCATCGGGGGTGAGCCAGGGAATGGGCAGGTGCAGTGAGGCTGCTCAGTTCACTTAGGACATATGGCAAGACGGGCAGGACCAGGCTGGAAACCAGAGCAGCTATCTGATTAGACACTGTCAGGAACAATGAGCCTGGGGCTACTGAGATCTTTGAGGTTCCACTAAGGAGCCAGGAATTCACAGGCTATGTAAAGAGTATTTGCTGGGTTAGGGATCAGGGTGTCAAGATGAGCAGGCCTGTGTCTTATCCTCAAGGGACTTCCAGTCCAGTCACAGAAGATCAGCAGCTCAACAGAGGAGAGGGAATAAAGGATGACAGTTCTGGGAGACAGACAAATAGATGGCTTGGTAGAGGCCCAATGTGGGGAGAGGTCAGGCCACCCCTGGGGGTGGGGGCAGCCAAGAAAGGCCCCCTGGGAATCTTGGGCTGTGTCCTGAATGAGTAAGTTCTCCAAGAGGAGTGGTGATAGGGCAGCAGGGAGGAGTAGGAATTACTCTTTAGGGGGCTGAGTCTAAGGGAAGAATCCATTTGAAAAGTGATGGAATCTGAACAGACTAGAGTAATAGAGCATGGAGGTGGGGGAGGGGAGTGTGCATACTCAGCAGATATCAAAGGGGCCTGGGATGTCTCCAGGCCTGGAATGTCTCAGAACCTGGACAGACCCCAGAGACCCTGGGGAGCTACTGAACAGAATGAAGCTGAGAGGTGATGAGATCAGGGTTTGCATTTTAAGGCAATTTCCAGCTACTCTAAATGGTTCAGTTATAATCCTTCAAGGTTAGTCTACTCTACGGCCTAAGAGAAGAACCTGAAACAGGAATGTCAGCTTGCTGGCATTTCTTTACAGAATAGTAGGTACACCTTGTACCATATGGTTGTATTGTATTTTATTCTCCATATTTTGAGTGTTTAAGTCGTAAAATTACAGATGAATCCATGATTCATATGCTAGGACACTGTGAGGTGTTAGAAAATGGAGGTAAAGTATGTATTTGTGCATGATGTGTTTTTAAGTTGCTGGACAGGATGAAGAATTTGATGATAACAGCAACAAGAAATACATCCATATGTACACCCCATCTGGAAAACAATGACCCAATGATTAACAATAGAGAAGTCATTGTTTGAAGGGAGGAATTTAAGTGCAGGTAGCAAGAAGGCCAACTTTTGTATCTGTGCAATGAACCATCGTTATTTTAAAACAAAGTCCTTCTCTTGGGGCTTTTTATTCTGATGCAATTTCAAGCTTAAAGACAAGTTGCAAGAATAGTCTAGGAAACAAGGGCCCTGTGGCTGACATCTCGCCTGCAGGACATACAGTTTTTAACCAATCATTGGTAACCTCCATTTTGCAACATTTTGGAGTTTCTCCGAGCTCCAGTCAGGCCTGTGGTTTGGTTGGCTATATTCTCTTTTTCAGATGAGTTCCCTCACTTTCCATTATAAAAACTATTATCTCTGTGTTGACCCCTTCATCACTGTCTCTCCTGTTAATTTCAGATGCCCTTATTCAAAGAAATGCCTGTTAGACACCCATACCCTTAGATGGTCTACAGACGCTCCATAGGCTCAACTCTCAGGCAAGGCATCATCATTCTTCTCTCCTGCTCCCAGTACCTCTCCTTTGCTGTCTTTCACCCTAAGCAAGGCATCACCAACTTTACAATTGCAATCAGCTTCCAACTGGTCTCCAGTCGACGGTCTTCGTAAAAGCCCCCTCTCACACTTTGGTCGAAGGGTCAAGCCTTAAGTGCAAAACCTGCCATGTCAGCATCACCTGGAAAACCTGTCCACAGCTTCCCCTCACTGCAGATCCAAGCTCCTGGGCCTGACTTCTCCCCACTTACCTCTGGCCCTGCCCCTCACATTGGCCCATGCCCCTGTGATTACCCAGCCATTTCCTTCTACCACCTTCCACTTTCCTTTCTCCACAAACTCATCCATCAACACTGAGTTCAGTGGAAACTCCTACTAAGCGAGGAGGAGGCCAGGAGTCTTGTTTTTCTTACTTCTTCCTGCATTTTTCTACTTCATGTACCTATACATCTACCACACAATTGTTTAAATCTTGGATTCTGGGTTCATCTGTCTCACAGCTCTGCAAACCTTGCAAATAAGAGATTTAACCTCTTTACATATACCTCTATGCCTTGGCACAGTGCCTGGCACATGGTAGACACCAATGAGTATTTGCTTAACCGAGATGAGCATTGACCACCCAGCATCTGCTCTGTCCCCCCCCCCCACAACTGTGGCAGGCAGTTACCACCTCCCCCTTTGTCAGTATTTCTCTTCTGACCTGGACTGTAGCCGCAGTTCCATCTTCCCCTTCTCTGGGCTTTGCACCCCTGAACTCCTTTTCCTCTCACTTTCCTCCCTCACTTTACACAGGCCTGTGTGTGTGTGATTTTGTGTGTGTGTGTGTTCCGTTTCTTACTTTTTATTTTAAGCTGCCTGCTCTTGCTACCCTCTCAGATCTTTCCGGATGCTTCTCTCCCACTCTCCTGCCCTGTGGGGGCCTCTCAGGGCCATTCCAGCCCACTCCTGGCCCAGGTGTCTTCCCCAGGACTTCTGCAATTACCTTCACAATGGGGCCTGATGGCTGTCAGCATTTTCGTCTCAACCCACATGATTCCAGATTTACAGCAGCCAAGGCCTCATGCTGCAGTTGTACACACCCCCACCAGCCTCTCTGGCCTGTCTTTGGGAAGATGGAACTCCACCACCTTTGAGGGAGGAGGGCCACTTGCTGACAGGCATTTCTCTCTCTCTCTCTCTCTTTTTTTTTTTTTTTTTTTTTTTTTTTCAGAATAGATCTCGCTATTTTTGCCCATGGAACCTCAGGCTCATGTTAACTGGGGTACCACAGACTCAAGCAATCCCCAGCCTCAGCTTTCCAGGTACCTGGTATTACAGGCACGTGCCACCATGCCCAGTTATTTTTTTGGCACTAGGTCTTACTACATGCCCCTGGCGGGACTCGAACTGCAATCCCTGGCCCCGGCCGTGGCTTCCTAGGCTGCCACCTACAGGCATGCGCCACCATGCCCAGCCCCAGGCTTTTCTCTTTAATACTCCCAAGTACTGAAACTCACTCTGCTCCTCAGCATCTATTTCCACACAAGGCTCCAGTCATCACACTCAGCTAGACATTTCGGGTGTTATAAGCTGGGCTTCCTCCACATGAGGGACCTCAGGCAGTCACTCAGTCATTCAGTCACCTACTTATAACCTCACTGAGCTCCCATGAATGCCACCTGCTGGCCTAGGACAGGGTATAGGGGACAGGGTTGTGGGTGTGTGCACCCTGCTCTAAAATCCAGAGCAGTCACAACCTGGAGGGGAAGACAAATCTGCAAAGAATTTTAATAGGTGAAGATGACCCCTTTGGAGGAGATACTGGAGCTGCGTGAACACAGAGAGAACATGTGACATGTCCGGGTGGAGGGAGGCTTTATAGAGATGTTGTTGGAGGAGTGAGTGGGAACCAATGAGACTGAAAAGGGGAGGGGATGTGGGCATTTTTCACATGTTTCATGGTCCATCACCTGGGCATCCTTTCTGTTTCAGAGGGAATTCCCCATGAGCACGTCTTGGCAGAGGTGGAATTCTACCTTCTGCTCTGCATGTGGATAGGCAGGTTCATCAGCCCATCTGTTGCCCCAGTAAAACCTGTGGGACTTTAAAACCCAAGAGCGTGACAGGAAGGACAGGGATAGTTGATAGTCACTCCCAGCAATGGCAGCTTAGGCCAGAGCTTTGGCAGGAAATGCCTCAACTGAGTGGAGTGGAGGGGGCGAGGGGCAGAGCCAGCAGTTTGGACAGACCAAATGCTCCCATTACTGCCTCTAGAATGTTTTTCGCCAGTCAACTTCTCTTGGTTCCTGGAGCCACTACCACAACTTGCCTGTCAACTCTTGAGCCCCCAGAATTCCACTTTTCAAAATATTCTCCATCTCCATAAACTACTGAGAGTTCACTTTTGTTGTCAACAACCAAGTTTCCTGTCTGGATTGATCTGGGAAGAGTTTTAAGGAAGCTGAGGGAATGGAATGCAGAGTTTGGGGAAAGGTGGGTTGAGGGATGTGACTGGAGTAAAACATGAAATGCAGAGGGTGTTGACAAGTTGGGTAAGAAGCTCAGAGGTTCTTGAAGACAGGATGGTTGACCAGGCTCAGAAATTCACTTTCTACTTCTATTGGACAAGCACAGCCACCATTGGTGAGTTCAAGCAGGGAGGGTCTAGGGAAACTCCAAGACTCCCTTCCCCAGAGCCTCTCCATCATGCTACCCACCCCTTCTCTTCTTAGTACTCCAATCCGGGGAGCCTAACTTGTTAGTTCTCTGGGGACTGACAGAACCTGGAAGCAGGGTGATGTCAGGGTGCTATGCAGGGACTGTTCTCAAGTCCTGGGGTTCTGAGGAGAGGACAGAATCAGCTCGGCTTGTGGTTGAAGAGGGGCAGAAAGGGCAGCATTTCTCCCCATCTGTTTTGTGTTTTCTTTCTTCCCATTAGGTTCAGCTGGGCAATTGGAGCAGCGGGGTGTGTGGGTGGTGCAGGCCTCTGTGTGTGTGTGTGTGTGTGTGTGTCTATGTGCATGCACAGCTGTGTAGGAGGGCATCATGGGGAGCCTTCAAGGCGAACAGGCCTCTCCTTGCCGACTTCGGTTCTGACAGTGTTCCCACTGAATTGGCCTTAGAAAGTTTGACAGGAACAAAACAGAAGCTGCAGATAGGTTGTGCGGTTTCCGAGGCAACCCCCAAACACTGATGGAGGAGGGGACGGTGGGAACCAGGGAGAACGGGTGATTTGGCTCCACCACTAGCCTCCCCCCCAGCCCCCTCAAAATAGCTCAGGATAAAATGTTGAGCCAGTTCCAGCTCCTCCTGGGAAAGAGAGGGAACTCAGGCAGCGATTAGGAAACAGAGGTGCCCCTCAGTGAGGGAGGCCTGAGCCAGGGTGCCCAAGAACCTGCTTTCTGTAGGAACCCAGCACCCCTGGTTATCGTTTCTCTGACGTGATTTACCTCCCTCAGTCATCCACTTTCCTCACACTCCAGGCTGCTTGAAGGATCCCCACCCAAAGGAATCAGAGTGTCTGGTGGAAGGCAGGGCTAGTGGGGAAACAAGGAGTGGTTGTCTCTCCTGCCCCCCACCCACCAAACCCTGGGACTGCTCCATTTCTAGAAAGCAGGAGACCGAACCAAGTTGGAGGGGGGAACTGTTCATTAAGAACAAAAGATGCTTATTAGTGATTAGCACAAAGGTGTCCCCTACTACAAGTCCCCTCCCAAAAGAATGTACTCACAAGACCTGTCCGAATCCCCCCCCCCCAAGTAAGACTCTGTCTGGCTATTCTTGATGGCCACCCGGAAATTCCTTGAAGAGGAGGTCTTTGGCTCTGATGAGCCCTGTCCTTGAGCCCTGGTCTTTTATCTTGAGCACTAGCATTCCTTCACTGGAGAATCAGAGGTTCTGGGGTTATTTTTAAATATGTTTTCAAAATCAAGACATCTCAAGGCTACCTCAGTCTGTGAGTAGCCTCTGCCAGTGACCACACCTGCATGGGCACAAGCCAGGTGCCAGGGAAGGGGTCTCCTGCGGGCTTTTGGTGGCCCTGCCTTGTTGAGATGTCAGATGTATTTGGGGAGCAGATGGAAAGCAAGGAAAAGGAGCTGGGAATTTAAGGGGGCCCTGGGCCAGGTACTCATGTCTCCCTGATGAGTCAGTTAGAAGGGCAGGGAGGAGTGGCACTGAGCCAGGAGTAAGGAGGCTTGAGGTTTCCTCCTGGCACAAGTTCCAGTCAACTGGGGGTGTCAGGGAGCACCCCATGCTTCTGTCAGCTACATATCTGAGCCAACTTGGGGACAGTCTGACAGACACTTGAGGGACTAGAGAGGCCCTGCAGCAGAAGATTTGCAGTGGAACAGATGGCTGCCGTGACTAGGACCCAGAATCTGGCCTTTCCCTTCCCTTCCTGCCTGTCCCTGAACCTCATTTGTCATGATCTCTTGCTTCCTGACTCCAGGGAATCAAAGATAACCAGGCCTAGTCCTCCTGGTTCCTCCCATCAACTTACCCTAACAACAAAGGCACAGACACAGGTCCACCAACAGCCCTCCAGCCCAGCCTGGAGGTTGGGGGAAGGACTAGCAGGGGATGGTACTGGAAGCCCACCCAGAGAACAGAGAATTGTCTTGAAGTTTGCCAACCCACAGGGCTCCGAGCAGGAGTGAGGCAGTTTTGAGAATGTGAGAATAGAGATCATGATAATAGTACTCGGGTGACACGGTGGTGGGAAAGCTTTGAAGTATACAATGATGTAAGAATATATATATGTGTGTGTGTGTGTGTGTGTGTGTATGTATGTATGTATATGTCAAATCAATTTAAAAAACACTTTTTTAATTCAGAAAAAAATAAGAATGTGAGCAATTCAAGCTGTGGTGGTGGCTGAGAAGAGCTCCTGAGGAGGGTGTGAAGTCTGCTGAGGAGCAGAGCTGAAGGGAGTCAGCTCCTTTGGCCACACCCACTCCTACGTGGTAGTGTCTTCACATGTGTTGTCATTAAAAAAGTTCCAGATTTACTCTGGAATGTTCTTTCCAAACATTACCACATACACACTGTTTAGGAAATGAGGATACCTTCTGGGAGGAATTGGGGACATTGGACAGAAAGGTGCCTTCTCCACATGGGTGCCATGTTTTGGGGATATTGTGTTATCCCTAGTTTGAGTGGTGGGATCTTGGTTTCGACTAGATTTGACTTCTCCTAACTGTTGACTTCTGGGCTTCCCCCACCTAGAGAACTGCTGTGTGTTTTCTGAGACTGGCAGTCCTGGTGGAGGGTGGTCAGAGAGGAGAAGGACACAGGGGGACAGTCCCTGTCTCAGTCTCTCATTCATACAGGCCTCTGTGGAAGCCATGTGGGCAAGACCCAGCAGTCACTGCGGCCAGATGTGAGGCAACGAGGTAGTACAGATGGGCACTCCCAGTCTGAAGCCTAAGCTGAGCAAGGCAGAGGGTGGTAAAGCGTGGGGTTTGTAGGACCTGGAATGGCTGTGAAGAAGCAGGAATTTGGGGGTGCCTTCTGCAGATGCTAGGCCAGAAGCTGCAGGTACTACCTTCTTGGCAACCATCCAGGCAAGGCTCTCAGGCCCAGGTGGCACTGCCTGACTTTTTAAAAAAGTTTCCTGAGGTTGAACAACAGAAATTTGTTTTATCACATTTCTGGTGACAAAAGCTGGAAATCAGAGCACAGGGAGAGAGGGTTCCTTTTGGAAGTACAGAGGGCGACTGTCCTGTGCCCTTCATAGCCAAGAGGATCCATGGCCCCTATCTTTTTGTTTCCTGGATTTCTTAGAAAGTTGCAAAGTGGAAGTTATGGAACCCTCTCTCCATCTTGGGCCCTGCAGGAAGTCCCTCCTTCATACAAAAGAATGGTTCCTGTCAGAATGCTCCCTTTGAAAATAAGTTGCTTCTTGGTAGCTGAGATGGTATCTTTCTTTAGGCCTCTTAATCCATCTTCAGTTGCTAGACGACATTTCTTGTCTTCTGGTGGGTTATGTCCAACAGCCCCTTCCTGATCTACCATCCTGTGGATGCCCAGACAACATTTATCATTGCATCCCTCCCTGATTTGGGAGGGACCTCACCGGCATTCAGATGCAACAATTACCTAAAAGCACAAATGTTAAACTCTCTCTAAAGTCATCTGCACAACTACTGCTCTGGATCTCCCTCTGGATCCCCCTCCCATCCCAGGGTGGGTAACAAGTGGATGGTGACTCTCTTCACCCCTCAGCCTCAGCACCCCTACTCATACTACACAATACGGTTTCTGTCTGGTGAGAGAAAGCTGCAGAAACGGCTCCAGGAGCCTGGTCATCAGTCTCTGCGAGCTTCCAGATGCAGCAGTCATTTCTGGGTAAACATTTTAGTGTTCCTGTCACAACCAGTGCCACCCAAGAGGGAATCAGAATCAGCTGCCCTGCTGTATGGCCTTCACCTGCATTTGAAGGGTGAAAGGGACCAGTGCTATGGTACTAGTTCTCCTTTCTTGCTACCGAGAGTGGTAGGGGGTCCAAGGGTGCAGGAGTCATCCATAGGAAAGTTGAAGTGACAGAATTTGGAGGGTCCAGTGGTGAGAGCAGAACCTGATCAGGCAGAGCCCAAGAGTGGGTAAAAATAGAAAAGACCAGAGCAGGCACTGGGATGAGATATAAAACAGGAGGGACCAGGATCACTCCCTAGATCTTTGTCAAACTGGGGTGAGGGTGTGAACCTCACTGTGGTGTGTCTTCTGGGCCCACAGATTTCACTAACAAGCTATTGCTGTCTTTCACTTTATAACAATGCTTGAGGTAGATGCAGTTATCCATATTTTACCAATGGGGGGAGGGGGGGAATAAAGCTTGGAGAGGTCTGAGTGACTTATCCAAAGTCACACAAGTGGCTGCGATGGAAAATCAGTAAGTCACCTCAAAGTCAATAAGTGTTCACAAACAGCTTGCAGTTAACTTCTCTTTCTCCTGCTTCAGGACCTCTGAGGCATGAGGTGATAGAGGGGAGCAGAGGGCAGTAGCTGGCAAAATGGAATCTTCCAGTGACTAGCCCTGGGCACCATGAGTTGGAGGGAATCTGGCCAAGGCGCCAGAATCAGAAACCTTCAGTGGACACGTAGGGTTGGCAGGGAAGGGTGAGGGGTGACCCAATGGGTCAGGGCCCATCTCCATGGAGCCGCTTCTTCCCACACAGAAGGATCCCTTATTTCTTTCAGTGACTTTGTTTTTGCCCCATGGATGCAGAGTTAATTATGTCTTTGTCATTGATTCTTTCAGGGGTGGTGTTTTATTCTATTAGACTCTTTCCCTCCCTTTTTCTGCACCCTCGCTGCTGTTGGCCATCCCAGACACACTTAGCACATGTGGGTTAAGCATAAGAGCAGGCCTGAAAACTGAGCCACGATATCATTTTGTGTGTGTATTTTTTTTTTTTTTTGAGACTAGGTCTCACTATTTTTGCCCGTGGAACCACAGGCTCTCGTTGCCTGGGGTACCACAGACTCAAGCATTCCCCAGCCTCAGCTTCCAAGGTAGCTGGGATGACAGGCGTGCACCACCATGTCCAGCTATTTTTTGGAACTAGGTCTTGCTATGGACCCCAGGCGGGACTCGAACCACAATCCCTAGCCCCTGCCACTTCATAGACTGAAGCTTACAGGCATGAGCCACCGTGCCCGGCTTGTGTGTGTATTCTTAACTGAATGATGGGTTTTGTGCTCTCAATCTCATTCTGTTTCTTTGTCCAGTGATGGTAGTTATTTAAGATCCAGTCATGCTGCCAAGTATATTTTTCACACTGTAGAATTATTCTGCCTCATCCTCCTGCCTCCGTTCTCTGCATTCCTAGGTGACTACCAGCTCCCAGGATGAGGCTTGGTGCTGGGGGACACATCTAGTGCACAGGTTTCCCCAGAGGGGAATGTGGGTCCAGGGGTGGGACATGGTACTCTCACCTCGCTTCTCTTGTCACTGACAGACTGCTGCTTTCCACTCTGTTGTTCTAGTTACATCTTCACTTGCCCAGAGTCCATCTTTCCTGCTACACCACAAACTCTTATGGTCAGAGATGGTGTTTCATCTTTCCCATTCTCTGAATAGATATCTGCTACTTTGCAGGTGCTTAACAAACCATTCTTAAAAGCAGAATTACATGACATCTTTTCCATTGGGATATGAATTTCTTGAAAGCAGGATGATAACTGTGTTTTGCTCATCTCTGTGGGACTCAGATCTGATCCTCTGTAAATTATTTACCCTAAATATCACTGTAGACTCTCCTAAAATATAATGCATATCTTTGCCAGGCACAGTTAAGAGTGAATTGGACAGTGAGTTAAAGGATCTGAGTGTCATATGTTTGGTTTCGTGGTTTGGGTAGGGAGGTTTGTTACTCCTCTGGTCCTCAGTTTCCCTTGTTCACTGGGAGAGGTTGAGTGGGGCTTTCTTCCAGCCCAAAGTTAGGAAAATGTTTGTGCTGCTGATGCATGTTGCCTGGCCTGCCCGTCACCTCATGCAAATTGACTGCACCCATTCCTAGAATATTTTATTAGGGCTTCCATGGGAAGCTTCAGAACAGGAATCAACAGAGAAGAGAAGAGCCAAGACCTACTGTTGTCATTGGAGCAACAACAGCAATTGGAGGGCTGCATTGCGAAAACCAGCCTGGCAAACAGAAAAAATAGGGCAAACTTAGGGCCCAAGGGCACCAGTACTGGACAAGGATACTCAGCTGGGGCCTCTTGCCATGGTCCTGCTGGAGATACCTGCTTATAGTGGTCAGGGAGGAAAAGAATGTGGGTTCACATTACCCTAACAAAATTCAAATGGTCCATCAGGGCCAGTGGAGGACTAGATGGCTTCTCAGCCAAGGAATCACTGTTGGGAGGTGTTTGGGAAGGCAGACCAAGCCTAGCAGACAGTATCTGTGGCTGTGGGCAGTTGAAGGTGGTGGAGGTGGTAGACAGACCTGCCTGGGCTCTGGGAATGGAGTGGAAGACCAGTTCCCTTGAAGGCAAGGTCTTCCTGGTGTTCTTTGGCGGCAAGAGACACAGGCTAGTGGGTAGCAGGGGAGTAGCAGCAGACCTCACCTCTTCATGGGTAGTAACAAAGGATCTGGGTCATTTTTGTCTTTTCCACAGGCGCTACAGTCAAGTTCTCCCTTAGCCCTTTCTGGCCCCCCTCCCTATTACTCCTCCTTCTCAGTTCCTGCTTCCCTCTATCTGCCTGAGGCAGACACCCTTCAGTCTTCCCTCTGAGCTCTCCAGGAAATTCTGCTCCCTCCTCTCCACCTTAGCCCCTTACAAGTCCCTCCAACCCATCTGGATACACCTTCCATTGTGAGTCTTATCCACCTAACCTTTCCCCTCCTTCTCCCCATGTGAAATATAACTTTTCCTTAGAGAAACCAGATTAAAAAAATTTATTGATTATATATATATATTTTTCCTTACCTTATCATATTCTCCAAAGTTCTCTCACCACCAGCTCTTTACTGACACTTTCCAGAAGCTGCTATTGCTTTCTCTGTGTAGTCTCAGCTTCCTCCTTTCTTCCCCTCACCACTTCAGGCTATGCACAAAACAGTACATAGCTGAAATTAAATTATTTTATTATAGTCTTTAAATTCAAGAGGAGGATACAGACACAATTAATCTGTCAATAAGCATTTATTGACTAGAAAGCCCCACCCAGTAGGGAGTCAGCCACATCACAGAGTGTCAACCCAGGGAGCATGACCCGCAGGGATGGATGGACAGGGCAGTGGGTTTTATCAGACAGTGACCTCCCTGTGGTCAGGGGCTGGCTTCATTTACTTGTGTCCTTGGAGCCCAGACAATGTGTGGCAAATGTCAAGTGCCTGGGTGAATGAATGAATGAGTGATTGCATACTAGTGGGTGTAAGATTACTTCTTAGATTAATCCAACTTCTCTTGGATTAACCTGTGTTCATATGAGTCATGTGGAAGTCTCTGGAGGGCTTTGAGGATCAAGAATGAAGACTCTTCTTTTAAAATCTTTGCTGTCTGGCCCTTTGTGTGCCCTGGCTTCTCCTTATCCTGGCTCATGGTGTTCATGGCTTCAGGGCTTTTTAAATGACCTCAGTGTCTGAGTCACTGTCGTCTTCCATATTCTACATACCCTGGTCTCAGTCTTGATAATTCAATATCTGTATATTGCTGTTTCCTCTCCAGCCCCCTGATCTAATGCTTCTTGACCTCAGCTTGCTCATGTGCTGTTCCCCACTGGGTTTTCCAGCCTGACCTTTACACCTGTACCAACAAATTAAGTGTCCCTTATCCCCAGCAGGAGTGCTCATGTTGAACCATCTGCCTGAGCCGGCACTTGGCACAGAGCTACCACCTTTTCACCTCTTGCTCACACTAAACCAGGTGTGATCTCCTCCCTCCTGAAACTCGGAGGAACTTGGTGATCCTTCTCTTAGGAGGCTTGTCACAATCTGCTGTCTTAAGCATTCAGCCTGTTACAAGAGAACTTACAGAGCTAGATGGGTTATACAACAAAGTCCATCCTTACAATTCTGGAGCCTGGGAAGTCCAAGGTCAAGGTACCAGGAGACCTGGTGTCTGATGGAGCCTGCTTCCCAGCTCATGGACTAGGTGTGGTAGCCCCACATGACAAAGGTGGGCAAGGGCTCTGATCCCATTTATGAGGGTCCATCTCAGACCTCCTTACTACCTCATCACACCATTGTGGTGGCCATAAGGATGGGGAATGGGGCCCGGGGGTAGGGGAGAGGATGTTCATTTTTAGTCTGTAGCATTTGCCCCAAGATGTGTGTGTGTGTGTGTGTCCTGTAGCATCTGCCCCAAGATGTGTGTGTGTGTGTGTCCTTGTCCTTGTCCTCTTAATAGGGAGGGGACTATGTCTCACTTCCTGTCACCCTTTTCATAAAAGCACCCATCATGGCACAGTGGGCATATGCTATTTTGTTTTCATAGCATCCCATCTTTTAAGAACAGCCCCCCCCCTTCCCCAAT
>PVHY01018907.1:0-15220 GCA_004024945.1 Uropsilus gracilis | reverse complement strand
CACATGGAAGACGCTACCTCTAGCAGGAGTGAATGAAGCCTTCCTGAAGATATGCTGAGACAGAAACAGTCATAGCTGGCATGGCAGGAAGTGACTTTGTGCAGACCCCACACCCAAGCCTCATGGGGACAATCTACATTTACTCCTCACAAGAATCTATGAGACAGATACATTTGTTTTTCCATTTTACAGGAGAAGAAACAAAGGCACTGACTGAGAAGTTAGGCAACTTGTTTAAAAACAGCCAGCTAGTTAGGTGGTGGAGCCAAGGTTTGAATCCAGGCTATGGGATACCCAAACTGTTATGCCATCTCGCCCTGGCTGAGTCAAGATGAACATGAATGGCAGAGGTGGTTCATTCATTTATGAACAAGTACAGTGATAGCTGCCAGCACCCCTGAGGCTCCTGGATCCAGCTGTGCCTAAAACCAGTCATGCAGCCTCCCTTTTCCTTTGTGTATCTGTGCTTTGCAGCCTCCTGCATTCAGTTCACTGAGGAACAGTGTTTCAGAGATAGTTGCTACTTCTGGGTTTGCATTCTGGCATGACCCCCTAATTACCATCCAACTTGGACAAATCGTTTCACCTGGAGGTAAAGACCTTCTTAGGGCTGAAAGGGCTGTGACTGGAGATGAGATTACATGTAAATGCTCTCAACACTCCACTAACATGATTTAAGTACCCAGTAATTGTTCAAGGCTCTCCCCTCCTTTGCCTTGGAGGAGTAGCTGTTCAATAAGCATTTGCTGAATTGAATTAAATCCTCAAGAAGCTGCAGGATACTGTCTGAGCTTGAAAGCAGCTGGAGTTACAGTTTCCAATCACGGGAAGCTCCTCAGACTGAGCGGTGGCCTGGCGGCTTTGAAGCTCCCATTTTCCTGACAAACCCATCCTCTCTGGCTTCCAGGTCTCTAACTGAGAACAGCATCTCTGCAGTAACCCAGTGCCCCTTCTTCCTCCTTATACTTGTCTTCCAAACCCACCTTCTTATAGGTCCTGCTGATTAACCTTCTAGATCTTTCTCAGACCTGCTCTTTCTTCTCTCCAGCATACAGTGCCCTTACTCAGACCATCCTCCCTGGGTGTTTGCTGCAGTATCCTCATGGCTACCATCCCCCTAGTCTGCCAGCCCCACAACACAACCAGGGACACCCACATTCTAGCTGATGGAACCTCTCTTCACTGTAAAGTCACCATCACCTCCAGGAGACAGGTAAGCCCTCAGCGGACACACCAGCCCTTGCCCTGCCCCACCCCTGCCCAGATTTCCAGGCTCACCTCCTGCTATGCTATGCCAGGCTTCCTGCCCTCCTCAGACTGTTCCCTTCTCCCAGACACCTCTCAATGGCCCTTTGCAGCCCCTCCCCCTGCTCTTACTCATCCTTTAAGGCAATTCTGTTTATTTTTTCCCTCCTGAAAAATCTTCCCTGAATTCCAGTCTCACTCCCTGGCCAGGCGCCCCTCAGGGGTTCCCATGGCATCTGTACATAGTGCTGTTTCTTACATATCATTTGAGAGCAACTGATCTGCCTCTATTTTGAGAACAAGGCCAGGGTCAAGAGCATCTTCATCCACATAGAGCCTGGCACCCAGGGGGTTTCTTGCAAACTCAAAGCCATCCCCATTTGTTCCCTGGCTGATTGCCTAGATCTCTAGATGGGAGCCAGTACCTCAAGCCTCAGCAGCTACAACAATCTTAGGGTTCAACCTTGGGGAGGAGGTGGCATCTTCCTTAAGTGGAGAAAGAGGCACTCTCGCCAAGAGTGGTGGGAAAGGAAAGGTGAATTTTCTCCGGGATCCTGTGTGGTTGTAGGGTTATTTGTGTGATTGTGTAATTCTCCACAGTTTTGTATGCATGATGCATGAAGAGGTGACCTTTGACTACCTTAAAATAGCCCCCATCTCAGTTTTTAAAAGGGTAAAGCTATTTCTTTACATCTAAATATAGGCAAAGAATCTGTAGGGATGCATAACTTAAGCAAATCCATGCAAATCCCTGGCAGGCCTGGAGACCCAGTGACGCCATCGCTGCAGTTACATGGGGTCCCCACTGCTCCTCCTCCCTCTGCTGCTGACCTGGAGCAACCAAAAGTCATCACAGGGGCTTAGGATTCTTCTGGATTCAGGGGACTAGAGATACCCCCAGGCTGTCTCACAGCAGGTTGGGTGAAAAGACGATGTGCAGCGCTCTCTGTGAGAGATTGTCCTGGCGTCAGGCAGGCGGAGGGCCTGCAGGGGTACCAGGCATGGGAGGTCAGGCTTGGCAGGCCTCTAGCTGTTCTGCTGGGGTTTCTGGAGTTTCATTTCTCTATAGTTCTCAATTTTCCCCTCACAAATCTGTTTTCCATTAAGAAGAAATGTGTTCTCTGCCTCTCTTCCTGCTCTGTGCCTAGTTGACTCTGAGTCCCACTGCATCTGCTCTTGCTTAAGGCACCCACCCATTCACACCAGGGGAGTGGGGGGACCAGAGAGGCTGCCTCTGCCACCCCTCCCCCGCTGGCCTTCTTCACTCCCTGGCCCTCACTCCCTCCCTTCTCCCAGATGGAAAATTTGGCCTCAGACTGCCCTTGTGACTGGAAAAAGCAGGGTCAGCTCATCAAAGCAAAACCGGGGTTGCTAGTTAGCTTTCCTCTTTCAGGGCATGATTAAGAAGGTGTGGCTCAAGAAGAGGGGTTCATCCAGCGCTGGCTGGCCCTAGCCAGAAAGGTGGGCTGGGTTGGAAGCCTGCCTGGGGCAGGAAGAACTTCAGTAGAGGGTGGAGAAAGACTGCGAAAGGGTGACTGTGGAAGAAATGCTTGCTGTTTGCTCCAGCAGGGCAGGGCCATGCCAATAAGAAGGTCACGGGGATTGCCTTGCTCTGTGTCCAGCCAGTGTCTCTGGGAAGATGCTGGGCCCACTCCGCTGCTCCCACTTGCTCCCTGGGGTGAGGGAGAGGAGGAAGGAAGTGTGTGCAGCTGTGCGGAGGAGGGTCTGGTCTGTCCCTGGGCCTCTGGGCTGGCTGCTAGAGTGCAGTTTCCATGTCTCAGTACAGGCAGGAGACTGTCTCTCTTGGAGGGATGGTTGTGATGCCACCTCTGAGAAATCTGGGGTGCCATTTGGATTTTCAAATACTCTAGAGGTGTCGTGGGCTCAAGAAATGGCCCAGAAGGTAGCACCTAGAGTAGGAATAGAAAGGAGACTACTAGAGGCCAGGTGAGTTTGGGTATGGTGGAGGGAGAGGAGCAAGAAGGAGACCCATGTCAGAGCTCCTTGGTCAAGGGCTGAGGCAGGAAGCATGCTGTGGGAGGGACCTGACAGCCACACTCCCATCCAATAGTGGTCTACCACTATGAAAGTTTTCGGGAACTAACTCTGGGAAGCTCTGACTCTGTGCAGGAGAACAGCAGAAACACCAGGACATGATTCCTTTCCTTTGACATATACTCATCCTCTCTTCCTTTAGTATGAAAATTCAGAATCTCAAAGGGGCACCTGGCTCTTCCATTCAAGACGAGATCTCCAGGTTCCTCACAGCCAGTGGGCCGTGGGCAAAAAATCTCAGTCAATGTGCAACACTTTTGGGTAGTGTCCTCAGGCAAAGGCATATACTCCATTTTCCTTCTCTACTTCTCTCTGAGCAGCATGTAGATGTGATGGCAGGAGCAGGAGCAATTACATTGGGTCTTGAGGTGGAAGCTGCATGTTGAGGGTAGCAGATCAACAAGACAAAATGAGTCTGAATCTTGGGCACTGTGAAGCTGCCCAAGCTGACTCTGGCTGTTTTTATCACAACCATGACTGAGGTGGAGATACGCCTCCATCTGGCTTTTTAGGGCTTTGTCTTACCTATGAAATTACACAACCAGCATTTACTGAGGTCTGACTGTGTGTCCCTCTGGGCTCTGTGTGCTTTACCGGTAGCATTTCATTTCATTTCCACAGGAGCCAATGAGTTGAGGGCAATGGGGCTGTGCTGACTCTC
Organism: Uropsilus gracilis; assembly: GCA_004024945.1. Classification (NCBI taxonomy): domain Eukaryota; kingdom Metazoa; phylum Chordata; class Mammalia; order Eulipotyphla; family Talpidae; genus Uropsilus; species Uropsilus gracilis. The sequence continues at coordinate 11,259 of PVHY01018907.1, read as the reverse complement.
TAGCTGCCCTCAGCCTCATTTCCCCTTTCTTCACTGGCCTTCCCCAGGCTTGAACTGAGATTCTTGGGGCAAGTCCAGGGACCTGCTCTCGAGACCCTGGTGATGCTTGATGCCAGATAATGAGGGAGCCAGAGCTCTGAATCAACTTAGATCAAGATAGGCCCTCTCCCCAATTTGAAGCCACAGGTGGTACACCCCAAGTGGGTTCTTGCTCAATGTACTCGCAGGTTGTGAAAGTTTCTAGACGCTAGTCCCCCGACCCTTCCTTCACTCACAAATGCCAACTGCAATACTCAGAAGTCAGGGTGACATTACTGAGAAGATGGTGAAGGTGAGCTCCCCCAGAAGTGCTTGGAGCACTAGTCATAGCAATCTTGCTTCATTTCATCCTCTCTGACCAGCCATGGTGACCCTGCTTGTGACCACACTGCCATGGAGTCACCTGCTAGGTGACTGGTGGAGTCTGCAGCTGGCTAGCCCCCTCCCCAGGCCTGAAGCTCCTGGGACGAGGACAGAGTAGAACAGTGCTCCAGGGTGTACAGACACACTGGCACTAGCACATGGGCCTCTACTAGACTTGCTTCCCTGCAGCCCTTCTGCCTTTTTCTGTTTGTGGCATCTGGCTGTCCCCTCCATGTGGTTGGTGCCTCCTCTTCAAGAGCAGGTATTGCATGACCTGGTGACAGAGTAACCTGACCCACAAGAGTGTCTCCTTGGAGTCCTGTGCTGTGCCTGCCTGCCTGGCAGCAGAATGGTTGACCACAATGACTGAGCTGACTTGGCTCCCAAGATCTTAGACTACTGTCAATATTGAGCAGGTTTATAGCGTTCATTCATTAGAGCAAAGTCATGGTTAGCTTTAAACGTTGTCACCTCTTGCATTTCAACACTCTGTATGTTCTCAAAGAGGTGGGGGGCACGTTGCCCCTGGCTCGCAGCTGAGTGATGGGGTGGATGGCACCAGGCCACATCCTTCCCAGGCAATGATGACCAGCTCCCCATTCATTCTGGGACATCTCTGTCATCAGACCAAGCACACTGCACAGCTTCTGGGGGCCCTATCTGGAGGACCATCTCTGGAGATGGGTAGAGAGCTGGCTTGGCCCAGCAGTCTTTCAACACACCCCTCTACTTGCCTCATTCAGCTGCTCTGTTTCTGAGACAAGATGGGAGAGTGCAGCCAGTATCTTGCTCTGGAGGAGCATGCTCTTGGTTGTCAGCCACCAACCCTACTTCTCCTTTCCTCAAAGTGCCCCAGGAATAGGGTTATCATGTTCAAAATACAAACGATGGCTGCTTAGAACAGAAAATTCAGAATTGAGCAGAATTAACTCTGGTCACTAAATCATATTCCCTATAACCCCTCCTTGTGTTCAACTGTTCATTGTTTCCTCGGATGTGAGGGCGATCTGACTGCGACATCTGTCACCCCATTGATTGCCAGGGTTGATTCGGCTGATCTGGCTGGCTAGGCGGCTGTCCCCTTCCTCCCTGACCGCTCCATGTGTGTCCCTCCCGAAGCTCTGCACTTGGTCCAAGAGGACGGCCTTCCCGGAATAGAGACTGACCGTTCTTTGGTCGAGGGTATATGAGTAGCTGCGCTCCCCTGCTAGAACCTCCAAACAAGCTCTCAACTGTTCGTTATTTCCCAGCATTCTTGGAGACCCTACTAGAAAAGACAAACGCCAACCCTAGACTGCTTGCCTCCTGGAAGAGCCAGAGGCAGAGAGAGGGTGGTGGATAGGCTGTTAAATTTGCTATGGAGAATCTGTGGGCCCGGACTGAGGGAGACACATGGGGAATTGTCCGTCACAACAAGGAAACACCTGTCCTTACAAATGAACCCAGCCAGACCTTAGAAGGAATTTTACAATGGGTAAAGGTCCACAAAGGAGTGAGCCCCCCAAAGAACACTCTGGTAAAATGCAGCTCTCTGCCTACCTGTGTCTATGCAGGTGCCACTTTTGTCTTATTCCTAATGAACATGCCCTTTAAAAACACACCTTTTGTCTGTTTGCACCTGTCCAAACATCTTCTTCCCTAGTAAATTTGCATGTGCCGCTGAATGGGGAAACTGTTAACACCTTTCTTAGAAGGAACCCCAGGTCACTCACTGAGCCCTAACATCTGAGCACCACCACACATAGAAATAAATAAATTTAAACAGTCCAGAATAACAGTTAAATTCAGATAAACATGAATGAGTAATATTTCAGTGCAAGCATTTCCTACACAGTTGTCAGGGCGTGGGGGATATTTCCCCCACCCCATCTGGGTTCTTCTAAGATCGGACAGACAAACAAATTAACATCAGACAGACAATAGATGGAAATGTCAAAATTTTAATAAGATAAAGATGGAGAATTTGCATGGTTATAAAGTCTAAAGGATAACAAAGAAGACAAGGGGTATTTATCCTGCATGTAAGGGCCTGAGGCCTCAAGGAGGGGGGATTCACATCACAGACAAGGAGGGGTGACCTCATCCTTACTCTAGGATAAAGATGAGATTCCTAGAGGGGACATGTTGTCCAATAAATCCACAAACTGGATGAGACCCCCTAATCTACATTCTTCTAGGCCATGAAAGGGGTATAGTGACTGCTTTCTAGATCAGGAAAGGGACAGAAGCGTAGAACTTGATGGTGTTTGGGAACCTGATCTGGTTTAGAAAGGCAAAAGACTTAAGAGAGGAGGGGAACTTCTCCACATTACTCTTAGGTCCCTCATTACTCTTACTCATACCCTGTGTGCCAGAGCAGGGTGTCTTCAAGAGGCCAGTTCTGAGACACCTAGGGCAGTCTGACTCAGCTACCTTCATAGTATTTGGGTAATCTTGCCCAGGGAAGCAAAAGACATCACATCTTTTGGGGGTGCCTGAAGATGCTACCCTCCTTCACCTTATTTCACTGTCCCCTTACCCCACAAGCCCTCTTTGGGAGTGAAAGTATTATTTACCAGAAGATTGACTTAAGGTGAATGCCCAGGATAAATGAACAAGACAGCCTCCTGGGATTTCTCAAGCATGAATAAGAAAAGCTCTGGGGTGTTAGGGTTTCAACACCAAGTGCAGGGACTAATGGTGCCTGGCTCTTTGGCACCAGACTGGCCTGATATTTACTGAGAATGAGCAGGACTTGCAGGCAGAAGCAGAGAGGAGATAAGGACACAGCCCTGATCCCATTCTTGAGGTCTCCCTGCCTTTGTCCCGTTTTGCTATTTGACACTTTCTTGGGTTCCATGAACTATTTAGATCTTTTTGCATAAGAGTTGAAATCACACTGATAAAAGTTGCAGTTCTTATTTCATTGTAGTAGAGTACGGTGCTAAGTCTCTATCTGGAGACGAGTAGGAGCTACGTCTCACTCTACCCACCCTCTCCAGCCTCCAGTCCAGCATGTTGGCTAATCATGTATCAAATAAAATAAGAAATGAATCCATGACTTGGAGGAAGTCACTGACACCAGGTGCCTTTCTCCAGAGCCCTGAAACATAGCACATCTTCCCCATTGCCAGTCGGTGTGAGATCATAAGCTCTGTTCATCCAGAGGAATGAAGCTTTTGTGGTAAGGGTCATGGTTGCTGAAACAACCTGGCATCCAAAGTTCACCTCCTTGCCCTCTGCAGTCACTCCTGTTGCTCTCTAACTGGATGAGGACAGAATAGAGCCAGTCCTGTTGGGCCTTGGCGATGCTGGGACAGCTCCCAACTGCAGGGAAGCCAAGGGGTTCCAGCTAGGCAAACCCAGGCACTGCCCACAGAATAGGTGTGTTCAGTGCCAACATGTCCATGTTCAAACACATCACCTGTCCTACTTGAGCCCTCACACTTCGAGTCTTATTGTTCTAGCCCTTCAAATGCCTGGAATTTAGTTGCTGGAGAGTCAGAGTTCTCAGGGTAAGGCAAGGATGGGATACAAGTATAACGGGGCTGATGAATGGTACAGCCAGGAAGGGGCATCAACAAGGAGAATTGCCTGGATGATGCATGTCTTGAGGGTAAGCTAGGAAAGGAGCACTGTGGGAAGAGTCTGGCAGGAGATAATAAAAGCCTTGAGAGAAGTGGTGTGGGAAGATGTCAGCATGTGGGCTTCAGCCCCACAGAGGCCATCCCGTGCTTTGGAAAGCCTCTGACAAGAGGATAGCTTGCTGGAAAACTGGACTTTGTGTTAAATGCCTGCTTTAGGTTTGGAGCAGTGAGAAGACACCACACTGGACATGTGTTTCTTTGTTTGAATGGAGGCTCCAGCTTTGGTGTGGCAAGAAGATACCATCGTGGAAATGTTCTAGGGACTTTGGAGACTGGAATGGTATTAGGGTAAGATAAGTAGTCACTTGTGACCTCAGTAACTTTTGGTTTCCTTGCTTGTAAATAAATCTTGTTATTGTTTTCTTGAGTAGTCTTACTAATACGGGGTGACTCAGCTGGATGGGCAGCTGAGGCCTCTGGTGACATAGTGACATAGTAGTTGTATTGGGCGCCATACTGTCCTGGTGGGTAGAGTCTGAGAGAAAGACCCACAGAAGAAATGAGAAGCTTGAAAAGGTCACACAAAAAGAGGAGGCTGGAAATGGTCCAGAGAGAGATGTGGGAGATGCAAGAACGGCGGGCTAGTAAAGAGGAGCTGGAGTGGCTGGGTCAGGCAGAAACCCCCTGGAAGAGTAAGCAGGTCATGGCAAGGAGCCATTGTAAGAGAGTGGCCAGCAGAGATGTAGCCAGTGTGGACTAGATGCTGAATGGGAGACCCGGGGTAACCAGGGGCTGCTGAGTGCAGGCCTGGTGAATGTGACTAGATGCCGCCAAAGGCAGGCCTGGAAAAGAAAGTATGTGGTGCTGCAGTAAGATGGCATGGAAAGCTGATGCCTGGAGATAGCCAGGGATTTGGAAAGCTGATTTTGCATCAGTATTTGTTAGGAAAGGTTGAAGAAACTTGGAGAAGCTGAACAGTTGGGAACGCTGAAGAGAGAAGAAGCAAAGAGAAGACGGAAAAACAAAGTGCCTACCTTCAGGTTTGGAGATGCCAAAGGGCACCATCTTGGACATGTGTTTTGGGTAACTTTGGGAATAAAAATGGTGACTGGGGTAAGATAAGTGGCCATTTGTGGCATTAAGGACTATTTGTTTGATTTTTTATTTGCCTTGTTAGTTCTCTTGTTAATAAAACCCTGTTGTTTAAATTGCATTGTGACTCTTGCAACTGTTGCACGTGGTGGGAAGAACCTGGTTTTTAAAAGTGGTGCTTTATTTCTTTGGCTTGTTGACTGGAAGCTTCTGCCCTATTTGCACCCAATATCATTACAATTGTGTGTGCAGATGGAAGAACTCAATGTGCCTCTCTAGTTATTTAGCTTGCTGCCCTTTGCACCCAGTTTCATAAGGAAGCACCCTCAACTCCCTGTCAGAAAAGAGGCAACTTTGGACTCTAGGTCTGGGCTGTCTGGGAGGAAGAGGCCCAGGTCTCTGAGTTACACTGTGCAGTGCTTTCTCTCTAAAGTAGAAGAATGAACTGCACCCTTTTCTACTCCAGGATTTCCATCACCCTTAAATTATTTATGTCAACCATTTGAATGGAAGGAGAATTTTCAGACCTGGGAGCATTTGTTTGTATTTCTTCAACTTCTAATGCTCTTTTTGTCAAACCAATTTGCCTACACAAAAGGGTGGCCTAACATTCAATTATGGAGAGAGGAAACACAAAAAGCAAAGTAAGGCTCTGCAACATCAAAGTGAATATTATCTTTGGCAAAATGTAAAGAGAGAGAGAGAGAAAAGGCTGATCAGAAGGTTCTGTTAATAATGGGCTTGTCAGCTGATCCCCAGGCCCCTTTCAGCTCTGAAGTGCTAGAGACTTCAGACTCTTTCCTATATTTGTTCTGTTTTCTCAGGTTCACTGCTCTTATCACATTTCCTTCTCAGCTAACTTTGTTTTTCTTTGCTCATCACATTTGCATGCTGATTTTTCTAACAATGGTAAGGGAAGTCTCTTTCCAATGGAAAAGCTGCAGGACAGGATGGAAGAGTTGGGTTTTACAGAAAGAAGTACTTTCCTGCTGGGACATCTAGGTTGTGCGATCTGTCTTTACTCCACAGAATAAACCTGATCATTGACTGACCCGTTGACCTACAGGTAAAACAGGAGTCATTTCCTTATCAAGGACTACTCATCCCTTGTACTAAGTGCCTCAGATCCATGATCTTATTAATTCCAGTTTCCAGTTTAAATATCTTATTTAAGTTCATTCTCCATGATGATGACTGCAGCCCACGAGTTTCCCTACCATTTTATTTTAGCGATTTCTTTGAAAGGGATTCCACAAAGAAAGTTTGACCCTGTTTGTGAATGTCAGCATTGTGCTCCACGGAATGAGGAGACCAGAAAACCAGGACAAATCAAAAGGAATTTCAACAAAAAGAATTTCAACAACTCCTCCTTAGTAGAAATAAATTGGGAGTTCTCAAGAATGATGGTGTGTGTGGGGTGCCTACCCCCCTGGGTGCCAAAAACAGAGTTGATATATACATAGACTTGCAGATTTTACAGAGAGCTGAGTAGCACCTTGATTAGCACACCTGACTGACAGGACTTCCCGCCCTAGGAATCTTTGGCAGGAAGACTTAAGACAAAAGGTTTATACTCAAGGCTCAAGGAACAAAGAAAGAGATGAGCCATTTTGGTTAGGGATTTTGGAGGATGGAGATGTGAGCCTCTTGAGCTTGGCTATTGATAGGGGGCACCTACCCCCCTGGGTGCCATTGTCTCTTGCTTTAGAATTGTTAATGTTACTAAGAGCTGGGTAGGATTTTAATTAACATACAGGCCTGACAGGGCTTCTTACCACAGGGTGGGGGGGGATGGTGTGGTGTGTGGAATAAGGATATATAAAGCAGTTTGAAACAAAGAAAGGGATTTGATTTGAATTCTGATTTGGGATTCAGACTGGCCATTTTTGTGGGATGGTCAGGAACTTTGCAGGATGAAGATGTGAGCCATGTGAGCCTGGCCATGTGGCCAAGATCTGGGGCCTGCAACCTTTGGTGGGCCCAGGCTAAAAGCATGTGCATTAAAGAAAGTTAAGGAGTTTGCAGATTTGAACTCTGTTTTGGAGTTTGTTTTGCTGAGTTGTCTTGTGTCTGGAAGAGGCCATGCAAAAGTTAGGCCTAAAAAAAAAGTAAACTTTGCTGGTTCCGGTACCATGGAGCTTCTACTACCTGGAGGACAAGGAGAACACGGCATGGAAGAGAAGGAGGAGCACACCAAAGAAAGATGTCTTCGAGCATCTGGAGATAAACTCTGACTAACTGATGTTGGTGAGATGATCAGGACTGAGAGACTGAGAATTTTCAGACAATCTGGAGAAAGAACTTTGGACAATGTTGAGAAAGGTTTTGAACAATGTTAAAGTAATTTGGAGTTTTACTTACATGTTTCCTTTTCTAGTAATTAGATAATCACTTTGCTAAAAATAAATTAGTCTGTACTCTGAGAGTCTTGCTTTGGCTTGGGATTTTGGTGAGAAGGCTGGGGATGGTGAAAAGAACCCACGAAAGTTTAGAAGCAGGTAAATTGAGGCAAACTAGTCTAAAGTTTAAACTGTGTTTCTAAGTTTTTCTTTTTATGTCTAAAAGAGGAGAAGAGAGCTGAGAGAGACTGGTAGCTGATTTTTGCATACCAATAGTAGGTGAACAGTAAAAATGCTAATAAACTGTTTGGAACCTGCTTCCTAGGGAAAAGCAAGCAGAGGTGTTCAATTTCAAGGCAAAAAGTCTTTTTTTTTTCCTTTTCACTCAATTTTATTATGTGGCCAAGACCTGGGACATGCAACCTTTGGCTGGCCCAGGCTAGCAGTGTGTGTGTTCGAGGAAGCTAAAGAGGTTGGAGACTTGAACTCTGTGTTGGAGTTAGTCTTGCTGAATTTGACGTGGATATTTCTGGAGAGGCCATGTGTGTGCCAGGCCTGAGTAGGAAATGAACTTTGCTGGTTCCTGTACTCTGAGGTTTTTTTCTATTACCTGGAGGAGGACAAGGAGAAGATAGCATAGAGGAACTAGAGCGTGCCAAAGAAAGATGTCTACTCTCTGAGATGTGTGAATGAACTCTGAAGGATTGGACAAGTGGTGAAGTTAACAGGACTAAAGAACTGAGGGTTTTGGATAATCTGGGGGTAAGACTTTGGACAATGTTGAGAAAGGTTTTAGGCAATGTTGGTGTAATTGGAGTTTTTCTTATATGTTTCTTTCTGTGGTAAATAAGAATTCACTTTGTTTAATAACAAATTAATCTGTACTCTAAGAGTCTTGTTCTGACTTGGAATTTAGTGAAAAGGCTGGGGGTGGCAGAAATAATCCACACGTTTGAAGTCTTTAGGCTGCAGAAGTTGCAAAGGGTAAATTGAGACAAGCTACCAAGGTGTTAACTGCAGTTTCAAAATTTTTTTTCTGTATTCTCTGGGGCTTGGAGCTGAGATTTTTCTGAGAAGGCTAGGGATGGTGGAAAAAACCACAAAAGTCTAAAAAAGGGTACATTGAGGCAAACTAGTCTAAAATTTAAACTGTGTTTCTAAGTTTTTCTTTTTTTAAGTCTGAGAGGGGGGTGAGAGCTGAGAAAAGCTGGTAGTTGATTTTTGCATACCAATAGTAGGTGAACAGTGGAGATGCTAACTAACTGCTTGGAGCCTGCTTCCTAGGGAGAAGCAGGCTGAGGTGTTCTGAGTTCAAGTCAAAATGTCTTTTTTTCCCTTTTACCCGGTTTCATTCCCATTTGTAAGTTTAGTTAAGTTCTCTGCTTTCCTACCTGATTTCACTTCCAGTGGCTATTGGCCAGTTGCCAGTTCCTCTCAGTCTCTTGGAACCTAGACATGATCTTGAAATCGGGTGACCAAAACAGGCAAAACAAATAACCAAACTTGCGAAGGGGAGCAACTGACCCTTTAAAGCCAGCCACACACCAGGTTCTTCCCAGCCCGCACATGCAATAGCAAGACCACATAAACTTTAGGAGGGAGAAAAAAACAAATTCGCTTATTAAAAGGGCAAAGCAAGTAAAAGTCACTGAGGGGCACAAGAGAACCACTTTGGAAATCTTACCACACAGTCCAGTCTCTAGGCCAAAACTGCACATGGCTGCCCAACCATGTGTGTCCACAAAATGGCAGCTGCCTCACCTTAATAAAGGAATTAAGATGGCGCTGCCGCTCCTTCAAAGACACAGCTGCACTCATGTCAAGTCAGAAGAAGCCAAGATGGCATTGTCGATCCTCCTCTGAAAGCAGGAGATTCAAATCCAACAAAGAAGATCAGGGTGGCATCCTCAGTTCTTCTCCAAAAGGCATTGCTCTGGCATTCTTTCAGCTCCAACTCCAAAGTGGCCGGCATCAGCAAAACTCACCTGATACAGCAACACAGCAAACGCTTCAGACGTCTCAAGTTGAAAATGGCAACACAGCAAGCTCTTCTCAGTTCTCCAGAAGACTTCCAAGCTTCGCGGTTTCCAAATTAAACCAAGTTTTCAAGTACCACGTTTCCAAGACAGCTCACAAAGCTCACAAGTTTCTCCAGTATGCTTCCCCAGGCTCCTCACCAGCCCGGGCTGGGAATGAAAGCCCACAACTTGGCTTCCTTCCCTGCTCTGCTGCCCCACATGGCAGCAGCAGATCTGTGGCCTCCAGCCCCCCTGCTGCTCTTCTCTGCTCCTTACTTCTCCATTCTCCTTTCTGTCCTCTCCTGTTCTCTTCTGTTCTGTCTCCTTCCATGTCTTTAATTCTGTCCCCTCCCTGATCCTTTAATCCTCTTTTCTCTCAAGAAGACTTAACTTCCCTTCTCCAAGTCTCCACCCATCAATGCTAACAATAGCTATTTGAATGCATCAACATCAGTACTGGGGGTCACAGCACCCTAACAATCTGACTCACTGAGGTCTATACAATGGGGACTCTACAGAGTGAAACATTGAACTAACTGGTTCTTTCTTGCTGCCTGTGTAGCAAGACACACTAACTCCAGGCTAGGTTGTTCAGCTGAAATCACATAAGGCAATTGTGTCCCTCTTTGGGACACCCTTTCTGCTCTACCAGTATGGGGAACTCTGGGTTACTGGAGGTCCTATCAAGAAATTATCACACCATATTTCCAAATTATAACAATTGAATTTTCTGCCGTGTCCTTCCTGTGACTCAAGTTAATGCCTCGATTAGGAAAGAGCCCTCTGGATCATTGAAAATGTGCATGACTTCCAGAAGTGGGAAAATGAACCTCTCTAAAGAGCTCCTCACTCTACATTCTGTAAACAGGTATCATGACACATTTCACTATAAAATGAATTCTTTGATCAGGACTCATATAAAGTGGTCCTGGTGTCAAACTTGAGAACAAAGATGAGAAAGAAGACCCAGCCCACTTTGTCCCCTGCAGCAGAATGTGTAAGAAATAAAGGGTGGAGTTGGGTGTGGCTCAGGTTGTTACTAAGCAACAGAGCCTCAGGCTGAAAGTGGTCACCAGATCAATTGCTGTAATGCTGGCTGTGCATCTGGGAGGCAGCCCCACCCAATAAATTCTGTCTGGCTTATAATCAGTAGACTTTCTTAGAACACAAGACAGCCTTCAATGTTTCTATGGAAAGAACATGCTTCTATGTTTAGCTCAAACAAACATGGCAGGAATTGTACGTCTCTGACAACTACCTGACAGCTGCCAGGCACCAGCCGGAAGTGAAAGGCCACACTCTGGAAGCAGAGTTAATATATTTGTTTATAGTGAGAGACACAATGCCAGGCTTTGCAGCTTAACTGGGGGAAATGTGCAGTAGTCAAGAAAATGTTAAGGGATAATGACAGAAGGTCTTAAAACACATCACAAATCATCAGTAAATATGACATAGGAATAAATAAATCAATGCAACAGAATAAATATCCAGAAACTATATTAAATGGTAACTTAGTAATTGATCATAGTTGCAGTTAGAGGGGCATCCATCATTAACATAGCTGGCATTATGCATTGATAGTAGCGTTAGTAGCTAGGAAATAGGAGTTACTTCTCTTTGGTTTAGAATTATAAATTTCAAGAAGGACTTGGCAATATTATGGAGATTTGGCTTTCTGACTTGATTATTTCAGGACTCTGGTGAACAAAGCTTTACCCAGGTGTGGTTGCTGGCCTTCATTAGAATTCATAGTTTTCTTTCAGAAGGATAGAAGGGGAGGAGAAAAGAAAAGCAAAGCTTTTGTGGTGTCAGGTGATTGACAGACTCCCTCCAAGAAAGGAT
>PVHY01018906.1:0-28370 GCA_004024945.1 Uropsilus gracilis | reverse complement strand
CCTCTGTCTCTTGCCAGGATTGTATTGAACTTGCAGACTCAAGTGATCAGCCTCACGGGTATCTGGGATTACAGGCCTGCACCACCACACCTGGCTCTCTATAGTGACATTTCTTTTTTTAAAATTAATTAAAAAATTTATTTATATATAAATTTCACATCTTTGTAGTCCCTGGGGTTTGCCTCCCCTCCCCAGTGACTTATTTCTTAAATATTAAGTTTAAAATACTCTTAATCCAAGAAATACATATTTTAATTTACATTGGCAAAATTTCCCACTTCTCCCAGTGTACTTATTCAGAAATATGACACAGCAGTACACCACTGCTTCAAGTATGTAGTGTACCTTGTAATTTATGTCAAAAATCTATTTCCATCCCATGTAGTATTTCGGTATGGGGAGGCCTTATGATCACACTTGAATTCAAGCCTTTTTCCTGACATTTGTATGTAGCATCATTTTAATCTTTTTTTTTTTTTTTGAGACTAGGTCTTATTATTTTTGCCCGTGGAACCACAGGCTCTCACCATCCCCAGCCTCAGCTTCCCAGGTAGCTGGGATTACAGGCACGCGCAACCACACCTAGCTATTTTTTTGGAACTAGGTCTTGCTATGGGTCCCAGGCAGGACTCGAACTGTGATCCCTAGCCCCGGCCGTTTCATAGGCTGAAGCTTACAGGCAGGAGCCACCGTGCCTGGCATGTTTTCATCTTCTAATCTCTTGATCTTTAATTTTCTCATTTTTCAATGGGAGAAATAGTATCTTTATTTTTTTGTTGTTTTTTTGACACTAGGTCTCGCTATTTTTGCCTGTGGAACCCCAGGCTCACGTTGCCCGGGGTACCACAGACTCAAGCAATCCCCAGCCTCAGCTTCCCAGGTAGCTGGAATTTCAGGCTCATGCCACCATGCTCAGCCATATTTTTTTGGAACTAGGTCTTGCTATGTGCCCCTGGTGGAACTCAAACCGCTATCCCTGCTCCCTGCTGCAGCTTCCTAGGCTGCCGCTTACAGGCATGCACCACCATGCCTGGCCTAGAAATAGTAGTATCTTCATCATAGATTGTGAAGATTACTAGAGACAATTTAGGTACAGCATTTATCTTGGCTCTTAGTTAAAGATCAACAAATGTTAGCTGATTAAAAAATATTAACAGTAAACAACCAAACATCTGAATGGTGTTTAATGTGTCCGTAGCATTACAAATATGAGCTGACTGAAATCATAACACCCCTTTGAGATTGTTCTTATTTTCCCATTTTACAGATGAGGGTAGGAAAGCATAGGTAGTTTCAGTAACTTTGGGAGGTACACACAGTTGTAGAACCATGATGTCAACTTAGGTGTAATCACATAGGAGTCTGTGCTCTTAACTGCTATGCTATACTAACTCCTTATGTGCTCTCGTATGAAGTATTGTTTAGTTATATTTTTATGTATTTTATATCAGTAGTTTAGATTGCTATCTAATAATTAAAAATTCAACCTAGAATGAGAGGAATTGTCATACATTTGTTATATTGTTATAGAACATTCCCTAAATTTAAGTTCTCTTTTTAGGGAAAGAAGATTAGAAACTGCATTTGAGTGTTAAATAGTTGTAAAAATAGGTTGTCTCTTTACCATTCTTTTAAGTTTGAATTTATCAAGGTCGTTCATTCCTGCTACCTTTTTAATAAGTGAAGTGTGATGACTGCTTGGCGGTGGGAAAAGGGAATAGCTGTTCCATGTAGTATAACTATTATGTGCACAGCTTTTGAAATGTTTCTTTTAAAAAGGGTTTCTTGGCTGGGCTCGGTGGCTTGTGGTTGTAAGCTTCAGCCTATGAAGCGGCCTGGGCTAGGGATCGTGTGTGGAGTCCTGCCTGGGGCCCATAGCGAGACCTAGTTCCAAAAAAAATAGCTGGACGTGGTGGTGCGCGGCTGTAATCCCAGCCACCTGGGAAGCTGAGGTTGGGGATTGCTTGAGTCTGTGATACTCCGGGCAACGAGAGCCTGCGGTTCCATGGGCAAAAATAGCAAGACCTAGTCTCCAAAAAAATAAAATAAAATAAAATTAAAATAAAAAATAAAAAGGGTGTCTGATGACTCAATAATTCCATAAGAAACTCTTAATAAAATAGTAAATGAAAGAAATACTGTTGTACCTATATTAAAAAATAGTGTAAGTAGGAAAAAAGGACAAAATATATACATTCTAACTGTATTTTTTCATTTTCCCAACTTTCTTCAAAGACGTTTATATGTATTTAGAATTAACAGCTATGGACTGAGATTTGAACACAGGATTCTTTTCAGGAGTGCCTGGAGAAGTCTAGCTACAAAAGTTTAGCTACAAAGAAAATGGCACTATTTCCTACATGTCTATATTGAAAAAGATTCATTTTGACATATTGTTTGCCATATAAAAAGATAAAAAGCTTGTTGAAATAAACTAAATTTCAGAAATGTAGAGGTAAAAGATAAGATGGTAGAGAGTCAGATGAAAACAGGAAAATAAGCAAATTGGAACAAATAGAGTAATAAATGTGTTAAAATTTTTATCTTATTTTATTTTATTTTATTTTTTGAGACTAGGGCTCACTATTTTTGCCCGGGGTACCACAGACTCAAGCAATCCCCAGCCTCAGTTTCCCAGGTAGCTGGGATTACAGGTTTGTGCCACCTCGGCCCAGCTATATTTCTTTGGAACTAGGTCTCACTACGTGCTCCAGGTGGAACTCGAACCATGATCCCTAACCCCAGCCACTTCATAGGCTGAAGTTTATAGGCACGAGCCACTGTGCCCGGCTCAGATTAGTTTCCCTTTTTAAGAATTTTGTATAAATGGATTCATATCATTTGCACTCTTTTCTCTTTAGCATTTGTTAAATGCTCAACAACTATCACCTTCTAAAAGGGAAAGTAATTTAAAAGAGGACTAAAAAAATAAGATGCTTCTATTCACTTACGTGTTAACTGTACTCTATAGTATAGCCAGTGTACCTTTTTTTTTTTTTTTTTTTTGGGGGACTAGGTCTTGCTATTTTTGCCCGTGGAACTGCAGGCTCACATTGCCCGGGGTGCCACAGACTCAAGCAATTCCCAGCCTCAGTTTCCCAGATAGTTGGGATTACAAGCATGCGCCACCATGCCCGGCTATTTTTTGGGACTAGGTCTTGCTGTGTTGCCCTGAGTGGGACTTGAACCCAGATCCTTACCCCCAGCCTCTTTGTAGGTTGAAGCTTAAAGGCACAAGCCACTGTGCCCAGCTTCACATTTTTTTAGGGATGATCTTGGTGTTACATTTGAATTTCTTAGTCATAATATTATCATTTTTTTTCATTGATAGAATTAATGAGACATAGATCCTGACCACATACTGTTTAGGAGGAGTGTTTGTGAATAATCAGTGGTAATAGTTTTAAAGAATGTAATAATTTGAACTAGATTGGTGAATAAAGTTAATAACATGATTGACTTTTTTATTTATTAGTAAGAAAATACTTTTGTGCACAGTATACTATAGCTTGTAGTTTACCCCATTCTCAGTAATTGTAAATTGAAATTTAAAAGTTCAAAATTTCTTCTAAAAATAGTTTTAAGTTTTCAAAGGGCTGTAGAGTTGGAGAGTAAGTAGGGGATATTAACTTATTCAGTTTGATAAAGTTTTTATAGATTATGCATAAAGATAAAAACAGAATATAAACTTTCTGTTCCATATAAGTACTATCTTGTATTTAACTACTATAAGAAATGACTTTGCATAAAATTCAGATTGTTAGCAGTCCTATGTACTATAATACACTTATGCTGTCAGTTTGAACATTAAATGTTACTAATAGTTTTGTTGCCAATACAATGGAATGTGTGTTGATGGGAGCTTCATTACATAATCTTAGTAATATGCTTGACTTAAAGTTTCATTTCAGTTGCCTGGATAAGTGAATGAAACATCTTTTTTTTTTTTTGAGACTAGGTCTCACTATTTTTGCCTGTGGAACTGCAGGCTCATGTTGCTCAGGGTACCACAGACTCAAGCAATCCCCAGCCTCAGCTTCCCAGGTAGCTGGGATTACAGGTATGCACCACCATGCCCAGCTATTTTTTGGGTACTAGGTCTCGCTTCATACCCCTGGTGGGACTCGAACCAGGTTCCCTGGCCCCAGCCGTCGCTTCCTAGGCTGCCACCTACAGGCATGCGCCACCATCCCTGACCTGACATCTTTTGTTTTACTATTTTCTACTTCTTAGTTTCTTTTATTTTAGGATACTTTAGTCATAATTTTCAGTGAAATTGGGATATTTCTTACGTATTTATATATATTTTTGATATACATTTACGTGAAAAGTTTCTATTAAATTGATAATGTTTTAACAAGCAATGAGTCCTTAAAATTGAAAAGCTTTAAGAGCTAAGTCCTAAAAGTGAGTTTTTCATGATCCAGGCATTGAAACATCTTGTGTGTTTAAATGGCCTATAGTAATAAAGCATCTAAATATAGACTCAAACTAGCAAGTAGTTATCTTTTACAATGAAGTTGTAATTAGAAGTTTTAGGATATTTGTTACTCTTTATCTTTTTCCCAGTTGTTACATTGTATCTTTATTCTTTGATTTTCGTTAAAATTTTTTTTTTACTTGAAACCAATTCTGCAAATTTAAATTGACAATGTTCATAAGTGAATATTCAATTTATAAACACTTAGATAATAGGTATTAATAAGTATTTAAGAAACAAATGTTATATAAAAATTTGCTTGAGTCAGGTGAGGTGGTGTACACCTGTTGTCCAAGTACTGGGAAGCAAGGGGATGGGGATTGCTTGAGTTCTCAGGTTCCAGACTACTCCAGGCAACATAGCGAGACATGGTCTTGAAAAATCAGCCGGGCGCTGTGGCGGGTGCTTGTAATCCCAGCTACCTGGGAGGCTGAGCCTGGGGCTCCCTTGAGTCCATGGTACCCCGGACAACATAGCGAGTCCTAGTCTCTAAAAAGAATTAATAATAATAATAATAAAAATAAATAAAAGTTTATTTGAATGAAAGTTTTTCTAAAATTGCAGTCTAAACTTGAAGACTTTTCCTACATTGTAAAACAGTAATTTTTATTTATTTTTTTCTTTAAACTTAGTAATTAAAAATAAAAAATAACTTATTTAAAATGCTTTCCAACCACATTTCATGAAATGGAATCAATGCTATAAATTCCAAACAGAAAGAAAATTAGTGAATACTAAATTTGGGAACGGGTGAACAGAAGAGTTGAAGAGTATGAACAAGTGCTTTTCTTTAAAATCAGAAGTGGTAAAGAATCATGTATTTTATCAAGTGGTTTGTGAATAAAAGCCTAATTGCAACAATATGCGTTGCTTTATAGCTCTGTAATTCTGGACAAGTAACTTAATTCTTTGTGACTCCGTTTGTTCTATAAAGTGGGAGTAATTAATTGGTTTGTTATGAGATTTAGATAAGTTAATATTTCTAAAGCACTTGGAATGTGTGCTTTATGAGCACATAGTAAACACTGTGTCTCTATTCATTAAAGTCACATCTAGAGGTAAAATTATTTGGCAGACGTTGCCTACCCACGATGTATGAAGGAACTAGGATTTTATTAACATAATCTTCTGAACACCCAAATCTAATATTGCTAAATACACACATTAAGTTTTAGTCATTCACAGCAATATGTTATGTAGGGTTTATCTTTGAAAATACAACTGTCACCATAACATTTGCTTGAAAATCCTTTTAATGGCATCCACAGGCTTACACATGAAATACATGCTCTTAAAGATCTCTTTTCCTGATTTTTTTCAGATAAAATTTATCTGACAGTTTGTAATTTTAGTATTTTGATGTGTATAATTCAGTGGATTCTAGTGTATTTACAATGTTGTGCAATCAGCAGCCACTAACAAATTTTAGAACCATTTTCTTAGCCCCCGCCCCCCCAAAAAAGAACTCTTTACCCATTAAGCAGTCACTTCTTGTTTTCTAATTCACTCCAGCCACTGGTAGTCACTAATCTGCTTTTTGTAGGTTTTTCTTTTTGTCTTTTATATCACCCATTTTAGAACCTTCATATGTAAGGATTTATACAACATGTGGTGTTTCATGACTACACTGTTTCACTTAGAAAATGTCTTAAAAGTAAGCCTTGCATGGTGGCGCATGCCTGTAAACACCAGCCTATGACGCGGCCGGGGCTAGGGATCGCGGTTCGAGCCCCGCCTGGGGCCCGTAGCGAGACCTAGTTCCAAAAAAAAATAGCTGGGCGTGGTGGTGCCTGCCTGTAATCCCTGCTACCTGGGAAGCTCAGCCTAGGGATTGAGTCCATGGTACCCCAGGCAACGTGAGCCTGCAGTTCCACGGGCACAAATAGTGAGACCTAGTCTCAAAAGAAAAGAAAAAAGAAAATGTCTTAGAGGTTCAGCCACATTGTAGCAGGTATCAATAATTTGTTCTTTTTTGTGGGTGAGTAATATTCCATTGTAGAGGCACACTACGTTTTATTTATTCATCCATCACTTGATGAATATGGATTGGTTCCATCCACATTTAGTTTCTTAATGAACAGTGATGCTGTAAGCATTTGTATCAAGTTTCTGTGTGTATTGATTTTCATATCTTGAGCATATACCGAGAAGGGCATTGCTGATTCATATGGTAACTATAATTAAGAAACTGCCAAACTACTTTAAATAGTAGTTGTATTATTTTTACATTTTCAGCAGCAGTGAATGTATGATTCTGATTTCTCCATATCCTTGCTGGCTTTTGTTACTTTTTTATTATAAATAACTAGTGGGCATATTAGCCTGTTATATTTTTGATTTACATTTCCCTAATGGCTAATGATATTTGAGCATCTTTTAATGTGATTATTGGCCATTAGTGTATTTTTTATAAAGAAATTCAGGGTTTTACCCATTTTAAAATTAGGTTGTCTTTTTATTGTTGAGTTGTGAGAGTTCTTTATAAATTCTGTATATTCCTAGGCTGTGCACTGTGGTGCGTGCTTTTAAGGGACAGCTTATGGAGTCATGGTGGGATCTGGGGATCATGGTTCGCATTCTGCCAGGGGCAACACAGCGAGACCTAGTCCTAAAAAATAGCTGGGCGTGGAGGCATGCACCTGTAATCCTAGCTACCTGTGAAGCTGAGGCTGGGGATTGCTTGACTCTGTGGTATCCCGGGCAATGTGAGCCTGCAGTTCCACATGCAAAAATAATGAGACCTAGTCTCAAAAAAAAAAAAAAAAAAAAAAAAATCTGAATATTTCTTATCAGATAGTATGATTTGCAGAAATTTTTTCCCATTCTCAGAGAATTTTCACTTTTTGGTAATGTCTTGCTGTACACTTTTTGTTTTGTTGAATCCATATATTTTTGTTGCTCAGCGTTTAGTATCATATGTAATGTTTCCCTTTGTATAGTTTCTGCCCCTTTCATGAAAATCAGTTGACTGTAGGTATGGGTTTATTTCTGAACTCTCAGTTCTTTTCCATTCATCTCTGTGTACATCCATATGCCAGTACTATGTTGTCTTGATTGGTGTAGCTTTGAAGTAAGTTTTGAAATTGGGAAGTTCAGAGTCTTCCATCTTTGTTCTTTACACAATAGTGTTTTGATATTCAGGATTCCTTAAATTTCCATATGAATTTAGGATCAATTCTCAATTTCTGCAAAGATGTGAGCTGTGATTTTAATAGAAATTGAATTGAGTCTGTAGGTCAGTTTGAGGTATCTTGCTGTTGATAATAAGGGGTTTTCCTCCCTTTGAACTTGAGCTTATATTTTAATTTAGATCTTGTTTGTTTCAAGAGTATTTTGTAGTTTGCAGACTGTGAGTATATCTTGCATTTTATGGTACTTGGCACAAGTGTTTTTGTTATTGTAGGGAACTTGGTATTTATTGAGTGACTGAATATTACTTTCAGAAAAGAAGGAAGAATGGTATTGGCTATGAAAATTTCTCCTTAGATAATAACTGCATTAATGTGACTACAAATTTAAAAGAATTGGAGTTGTTTCATCTGTAAAGATGAATATTTAGATAATTAAAGGGAAAATCAAGGTGAACTTGTTCACTCTACCCAGAATACTCAAGTAAGAACGTTCTCTTGAATGAAGCTTCACAGGGGACAACTTTAAGGCAAACTATAACAGTGGTATACAGTGAGAAAAAGAAAGTTCTCTTTGGGTAAATTTTAAATGTTATAAACTGAAAAAAATAGGAGTTGTAATAGTTAATAGGTAATAGGACCATCATGGGTAATTGAGAAAACAAGAGATAGGATCTTAGTTTTTATGGCATAGAAAGTATCTGTTGCCTTTATGAGAAAATAGTACATTCTTTCCTTAGAGAACTTTTTTTACCAGTAGGTTTAGGAGAGCTATTTTTAGAGATGGTGGGCCTGGTAAAAAATGGTTTCAAAAATTTATTCCCAAGCTGGGTACGGTGGTGCATGCCTGTAAGTGGCAGCCTAGGAAGCCATGGCAGGGACCAGGGATCGCAGTTCGAGTCCTGCCTGGGCGTAACTAGACCTAGTTCCAAAAAAATAGCTGAATGTGGTGGTGGTGTGTGCCTGTAATCCCAGCTACCTGGGAAGCTGAGGCTGGGGATTGCTTGAGTCCGTGGTACCCCAGAGAAATGTGAGCCTGCGGTTGGTTCCATGGGCAAAAATAGCAAGACCTAGTCTAAAAAAATAATAATAATAAATTATTCCCTATAGAACAGAATAAACAGTTAATGTGAAGTGACTGTAGAACTGGAAATAGACCTTATTACTCAACATCAGTTCAACGTAACCTAGCTTGCTCAATTCTTTTGTTTGGCATACTTTCCTAGACTTCAGTAGAGTAAAGTATAGGTATGTTTTTGAGGATCAGTCATGTCATACCTTTGTGATGCCACCCCGCCTGCCCAAATGAATCTTAGTTTTCAATATTCAGTAGTCATATTTCAGGATCAGACTTTACTTTAAAAATTTAAATCAAAAGGAAGTAAGACTTAATAATATTTAGATTGATTTTTTAAAAAAAATGCATTACATCTCTTGTGTAGAAACTCTGCATGGAACTTTTTTAGACTTTTTTTTTTTTTTTTTTTGAGACTAGGTCTCACTATTTTTGCCCGTGGAACCACAGACTCTCGTTGCCCGGGGTACCACAGACACAAGCAATCCCCAGCCTCAGCTTCCCATGTATCTGGGATTACAGGCGTGCACCACCACGCCCAGCTATCTTTTTGGAATTAGGTCTCACAACAGGCCCCAGGCAGGACTTGAACCATGATCCCTAGCCCCAGCTGCTTCATAAGCTGCTTCATAAGCTTACAGGCACGAGCCACTGTGCCTGGCTTCTAGACTGTATTTTTTAATTTTTAGTTATTTATTTATTTTTTTGAAGACTCAGTTTCGCTATTTTTGCCCGTGGAACTGCAGGCTCACGTTGCCTTGGCACCACGGACTCAAGCAGTCCTCAGTCTCAGCTTCCCAGGTAGCTGGGATTACAGGCACCCACCACCACAACCCAGGTTTTTTTCTGGGGGGGGGGGGGAACACTAGGTTTCACTGTGTTGCCCCTGGCAGGACTCAAACTACGATCCTCAGACCCTGCTGTGACTCCATAAGCTGTTGATTACAAGCACGTGCCATCATGCCCTGCACTTTTCTAGTCTTTAATTTTTTCAGAGTTCTAGGAGCTTTGTAACTTATTTGTACTGGGAATTAGTCTTGAATTATGAGATTCTTAAGTCCAAAAGAATTTTTTGTTTATTTGAAAGTTTTTGTTTGCTTGTTTGTTTTGTCATTTAAGTTCTATAATTAACATCTTTTTTATTAGATTTTTTGATTGAATTACAGCATTGTATTAGTTCTAGGTGTCTGTTTTGGGGTGTGTGTGTGTGTGTTTGTGTGTGTGTTTATATATTTTTTTGAGACTAGGTCTCACTACTTTGCCTGGGGAGCCGCAGGCTCATGTTGCCTGGGGTACCACGGACTCAAGTGATCCCCAGCTTCAGCTTCCCAGGTAGCTGGGATTACAGACGCGCACCACCATGCCCGGCTATTTTTTGAGACTAGGTCTCGCTGTGTTGCCCTGGGCAGATCTTGAACCCGAAGACTCAAGCGATTCCCAGTCTTAGCCTCACTCTGTAAACTGCAATTAAAGGCATGTACCGCTGTGCCCAGTTGGTGTATGTATATATTGATAACTGATTGCCACAAATTTAGTTAACATAAAGTTACACTTTTTTTTTGTAGTGAGAACTTTCAACATTTACTCTCAGTAACTTTCAAATGTACTCTATAATATTGCTAACTATAGTCACCATGCTATACTGTATAGCCTTGAAATTTACTTATCTTTCAGTTTTAGTTTGTACTCTTTAATTACCTTTATCCATTTAGTCTTCTACCTCCTCCCCTTCCTGTCTCAGGTAACAATCATTTTCTTTATTGTATCTGTGAGTTTACATTTTATATTTTTTAAGATTCCATGTGTGAGATCTGATTTGACTTTGTCAGGCTTAGTTTACTTAGTCCCATATGACAGAATTTACTTCTGTTTTATGTCTGAATAAAATTTCATTTTGTGTATGTATATCACATTTTCTTTATCATTTAACATTTGTTTTCATGTCTTGGCCATAGTAAATAGTGCTGTGATAAATACAGGGATGCAGGTATTTTTTCAAGATAGTGATTTCATTTTCTTCACATACTCATAAATAACCAGAAGTCAAATTACTGTATCATATGTTGGTTCTTTCTTTTCTTATTTTTTTGTGGAACCTCCATACTGTTTTTCATAATAGCTGCACATGGTTGACTTTCTGGAGCACAGAAATTGGCATTTTATTTTATTCATTGAAATAATAGTGCATTCTAACATTAAGTTTCAGGTATGCATCACTGAGAATCAACATGTGTCTTATATACTACATTAAATTCTCCGGTGGAAGGTCAATTCTTTTTTGCATAACACTAGTTTATTATAAAAGAAACATGGAAGTTATATGCATGATGAAAGACTTCAGAATTTCAGTGGAGTGGATAGCTTCACATGAAACCATTCCATCATGATTTCAGTCTGCATACTTTCCAAGAATGTCACCATCTCTCAGTAAAAGATTGTCAAGCCAGATATGGTGGCACGCACCTGTAATCCCAGCTATATGGGAGGCAGAGGTTAAGAATCACGAGAGTCCATGGGTTCAAGACTACCCTGGGCAACATAGCGAGACCTATTCTTTTTCACACTGCCTCCGAAAGGAGAGCCCCTTAAAGTTCTATCCTTTACCATACTGTTGTCTCCTTTTTCCCTTATTTCACTTAGCATAGTTCCATCTAGGTCTATTCATGTTGTTGTAAAGGGCAAGATACCATGCTTTCTATGGAAAAAATAGTATTTTTTTATTTGTATAACACATCTGGCGTATTCATTTTTCACTTGATGGATACATAGATTATTTTCATTTCTTGACTTTTTTTTTTTTTTTTTTTTGAGACTAGGTCTCGCTATTTTTGCCCGTGGAACTTCAGGCTCTCGTTGCCCGGAGTACCACAGACCCAAGCAATCCCCAGCCTCGGCTTCCCAGGTAGCTGGGATTACAGGCGCGCGCCATCACGCCCAGCTATTTTTTGGAACTAGGTCTCTCACTATGGACCCCATGAGGGACTCGAACCGCGATCCCTGGCCCCGGCAGCTTCATAGGCTGAAGCTTATAGGCATGAGCCACTGTGCCCGGCCCCTCTTGGCTATTTTAAACAGTGTTGCAGTAAACATTGGAGTGCGTTTATCTCTTTGAATTAATGTTTTCATATATTTTGTTTGAAAACTAAGAAGTTAGGATAACTGGGTTGTATGGAATTTCAATTTCTAATTTTTAAAGTTATCCCTATTCCTGTTTTTCATCATGACTTTACCATTTTACATTTCCACCAAGAGAGTATAAGGGTTTTCTTCTCTTCCCTTCCTCTCCAACATTTATTGTTTGTCTTTTGGATAATAGCCATACTCACAGGTTTGAGTAATGCTGTCTCATTGTTGTGGTTTGCCTTTCTCTAAATAATAAGAGATGATTATCATATTTTTATGTGCTTATTGGCCATCTGTATTTCTTTGGAAGAATTGTCAATTCATATCCTCTGCCCATTTTAAAAATTGGGTTGTTTTTCTGTTGTTGAGTTTTATGATACTTTACGGTTTTTTGGATACTACCCCTTGTCAAATGTGTGATATATATATTCTTTATTTTAATAGGATATCTTTTCATTTTGATTCATTTTTATTTTACCTTGCAGAAGTTTTTCAGTTTGTTGTTCCTTGTGTTTATTTTCATTTTTCTCTCACTTACTTTGAAGTTATCAAACACATCTCCTAGTCTTATGTAAGGGAATGTATAGTCTATATTTTCTTGGATGTATTTAATGGTTTCAGTTCTTACATCAGGCATCCACATAGGTAATTGATTGTTAGTGAACACAATGTAAACAGTCTGAAGACTCCATTTTATTGATTCAGACAACTGTTCCTACATGTTTACTTTAGTGGCAGCAGAAACTGTGCTATTAAACATTTTAAAAGTTACATGCAAGAATCTTTTTAAAAAAGTAATGTAAAGTTAATATTTTATAAAGTTGTGTGGTTGGAAAAAGACTTAATTTTCCCATTTAACCATTTATTTCAGTTTAAATTATTTATGATTTTCTTCCTTTAGTTATGTAGTGTGAATAGTGTGAATTCCTTTCTTGTCTCTCTTACATTCAGTCTTTAGTTTTAAATGTAAGTAGGATGACTTATATACTACTGTGTGTGCTATGTCTTGGATAATCAAAAAAAAATTTGATGAACCAGAACTAGACTACAGATAACTTGGTGAAAAATTCATCAAGTAGACACATTAACCTCATTTAGATTGAATTTTTTTTTTACTATTAATATGCATGGTTGATTCATTTTGTTGATTTCTGGAAAGCAAATGTTTATATTTAATAGTAGCAAGAGGATTGCAGTTTTTTGATAAATGTCACAGAATTGTGGCAGTGAGCCAGGAAGAAGAAAAGCTGCGTTAGTGAATTGAGATACATTTCTGTAGTATGGAAACTATAACCCTCCTAAGTCTCAAAGAATTATTCTCTTTATATTTGTATTATTAGTTAGAAATTAGTAGGAGTTAATGAGGATCCTGATAACTGTTAGGTTGAATATAGTTATTGTACTCACCAGAGGATGTGGGTAAGAAGCATTGTTGGGTAGTTTAGAACTTGTTTTGGATGAGCATAAAAGTACTTAATTTGTTTTTCTTTTATTTAATTTTTTATGACCCTCAACTACTAAAATAATTTCTGTTTAAAAGAGTGATTGCTTAGATTGTGTCACAACTCAAATTTTATTTGAGAATAAATTAGAGTACATGAACATGGGTCAGTTAATAAACTTAAATTGATCTTGACCAGTATTTATGTTTTCTGGTTAAATGCCTTTTAATCTGTATACAAATAAATTTTATGAATAATATTTTGGTATTAATTCAGCACTTTGGTAATTACCAGTAGTTCTTTGTAGAGTGACTAGCGTAGTTTCCTTAAAATAACTTTAAGCTTCTATTTCCCCTCATAGAAAACAACTCAAGGCTGGGCATGGTGGCACATGCCTGTAGGTGGCAGCCTAGGAAGCCATGGTGGAGGGGTGGGGGCAGGGATCACTGTTCAAGTCCTGCTGAGGGCATAAAGCGAGACCTGGTCCCAAAAAAATAGCTGGGCGTGGTGGTGCGTGCCTGTAATCCCAGCTACCTGGGAAGCTGAGGCTGGGGACTGCTTCAATCTGTGGTACCCTGGGCAATGTGAGCCTGCAGTCTCACAGGCAAAAATAGCGAGACCTAGTCTCAAAACAAAACAAACAAAAAAACCCACCTCACTACTAAGAATAATTAAGAGTAGTGGTTTTTGTTTGTTTGTTTGAGGCTAAGTCTCGCTATGCTGCCCAGGGGAACTGCAGACTCATGTTGCCCATGGTACCACGGACTCAAGCGATCCCTAGGCTCAGCCTCCCAGGTAGCTGGGATTACTGGTGTGTGCCACCAGACCCAGCTATTTTTTTGAGACTAGGTCTCACTCTGTTGCCCTGGGCAAGTCTCAAACCTGCGGCCTCAAGTGATTCCCAGTCTCAGCCTCCCTTTGTAGGCTGGGATTAAAGGCACATACCACTGCACCCGGCCCTTTAAGAGTAGTTGTAATCCAAGTTACCTATACTCATTTGGTGAAATTATAATGGGCTACT
Organism: Uropsilus gracilis; assembly: GCA_004024945.1. Classification (NCBI taxonomy): domain Eukaryota; kingdom Metazoa; phylum Chordata; class Mammalia; order Eulipotyphla; family Talpidae; genus Uropsilus; species Uropsilus gracilis. The sequence continues at coordinate 14,101 of PVHY01018906.1, read as the reverse complement.
TGGGGTGGCAGACTTAATAAGGGAAATGATACCTTATACTAAAAATAGAAAGATAACTTCTGAGTAATTGTATTCTCATCATTCTTGTTTACTTGTGTATAAACCCCAAAGTCTGTTCCCCTTAAATTTAGTTATGTCTTGTTCTCTTATCTACCTATATTAGAAAGTGTTTTTTCAATTTGTTAAACCTCATCAGACACACCAGCTGTTAACCAGCATTGTAGTAAATTGTAGTTTGGAATTTCCCAAACCAAATATATTTAAAAGTGAAATTTAGTAGTCTTTCATGTTAAAGTGAAATGGAAAAAGTAAACTATGAAAACTGAGCTTTTCTGGAAAATCATTTTTGAGTTGGACCTTTCAGTTTAGCTCAGAAGACAGAACTTATCCATTTGGAAATGCCAAATTAAGAGGGAAATTAGTGGAGAAAAGATTCTAGGCTTTCTTTCATTAAGAATTGTTTGAATTATTTGACACTGTCTAGTTTTGCTACAAAACTAGCTCAGAGCATTACATGAAGGATCTTTCTTATTATGTTGGGCCTCTTCTTTTTCTACTTCCTTTTTAGTAGGATAGTGTTCCTCTGTCCATTAATTGTATATTTCAGAGATCATAGATTATAGTAAATATAAAGGAATTGGAAATATGCTATCCTGGAATAGATAACCACATTTATATTTGATAGATAACCACATTTATATTTGGATTGGTAAAAATCATTCAATGTAGATAAGACTTAAGTAGAAATTCAAAGGATAAAATTTGATACAAAGATTTTTATGTGAGTAAAAAAAATGTTGTCAATTAAAAGCTAAGAATAGGGTATAGTGGCACCTGCCTGTAATCCTAGTTACCTGGGAAGCTGAGGCTGGGGGTCACTTGAGTCTGTGGGTTGGAGACAAACCTGGGCAACATAGCGAGACCTAGTCTCTTAAAAATAAAATAAAAATAAAGGCCTGCATGGTGGCACGTGCCTGTAAGCAGCACCCTAGGAAACCACAGCAGGGATCAGGGATTGCAGTTTGAGTCCTGCTCCGGGCAACGAGACCTAGTTCAAAAAAAAAAAAAAAAAATAGCTGGGCATGGTAGCGCGTGCCTGTAATCTCAGCTATCTGGGAAGCTGAGGCTGGGGATTGCTTGAGTCCATGAAACACCGGCAACGTGAGCCTGCGGTTCCACTGGCAAAAATAGCGAGACCAAGTCTCAAAAAAAAAAAAATTAAAAAACAAAGTGCTAGGAATAATGTTAGTATCTTCAATTTTTTATTTAAACTAGTACTGAACTTGAGGGTGCAGAGTATATCTTAATATAATTCAGAGCACTCCTTTGGGTCTTCAGGTAGTTTTAATTCCAAATGCAGGGATTAAAAATAACTATTATTGGGGTGGGCATGATGGCTTGTGCCTGTAAGCTTCAGCCTATGAAGCGGCCGGGGCTAGGGATTGCAGTTCGAGTCCAGCCTGGGGCCTCTAGTGAGACCTAGTTCCAAAAAAATAGCTGGGCGTGGTGGCACGCGCCTGTAATCCCAGCTACCTGGGAAGCTGAGACTGGGAATTGCTTGAGTCTGTGGTACCCCAGGCAACGGAAGCCTGCGGTTCCACGGGCAAAAATAGCGAGACCTGGTCTCAAAAAAAAAAAAGTAAAATAAAATAAAATAAAATTCAAAACAACAAAACAAAAAAAACTATTATTAGACTGGGCATGGTGGCGCATGCCTGTAAGCGGCAGCCTAGGAAGCCGCGGCCGGGGCCAGGGATCTTGGTTTGAGTCCTGCCAGGGGCATATAGCGAGCCCTAGTTCCAAAAAAAACTATGGCTGGGCGTGGTGGCATGCGCCTGTAATCCCAGCTACCTGGGAAGCTGATACTGGGGATTGCTTGAGTCTGTGATACCCCGGGCAACAGGAGCCTGCGGTTCCATGGGCAAAAAGAGCAAGATATAGTTTCAGAAAAAACAAAAAGCTATTATTATTATTTTGACAAGAGGAAGTGATTTTCCTTGCTATTTTCCATGATCCTTTCTCTATGGTTTGTCTTTTATCATAAATATCTTTGACATTCCATGTATCTAATGTATCTAATGAGCTTCTTACTTTGGCATTTGTTAGTTGTTCTCTGATTTTTTTTTTTTTTTTTTTTTTGAGACTAGGTCTCACTATTTTGTCCGGGAACCACAGGCTCATGTTGCCCGGGGTACCACAGACTCAAGCAATCCCCAGCTTTAGCTTCCCAGGTAACTGGAATTACAGACGAACACCACCACGTCCAGCTATTTTTTTGGGACTAGGTCTTGCTATGTACCCCCAATGGGACTCGAACCGCGATCCCTGGCCTGGACTGTGGCTTCTTAGGCCACCTACAGGCATGTGCCACCATGCCCAGCCTTGTTCGTTGTTCTCTGTACAGATTTAATTTAATTAATTAATTAATTTTTTTAGACTAGGTCTCACTATTTTTGCCCGTGGAACCACAGGCTCTCCTTGCCTGGGGTACCACAGACTCAAGCAGTCCCCAGCCTCAGCTTCCCAGGTAGCTGGGATTACAGGCGCGCGCCACCATGCCCCACTATTTTTTTGGAACTAGGTCTCGCTATGGGCCCCAGGCAGGACTCGAACTGCTATCCCTAGCCCTGGCCACTTCATAGGCTGAAGCTTACAGGCACGAGCCACCATGCCCGGCTGTTTTGTTAAACATTTTTTGACTGACTACCTTTGGGCCAAGGGTAAAGTGACAATGAGTCTCATTGTCTGTTACCTCTATAATTGCTCTCTATTGCCTCCCTCAATTTCTCTGTTGAAATAAGGATGACATACAAGTTATGTTGCAGGACCCTAGTCACTTCTTATTGAAAGACCCAGTTCCAAGATCTTGTACATTTAATAAACTACTTCATGGGACCACTTTCTTGTTCAACAGACATGTTTTTGTCCTGTGACTATATAGAAGTTGAAAACATTACGGCAATTTGAAAAGCTTGTGTTTGCCATAGTCTCTCCTGTATTATGGTATGGAGAAGGTTGTTGGTATGGGGCCTTGAAGTATAGCTATCTGGATTCAGATTCTGTCTACAGACATATCACCTTGAATTTGCCCTGTCTCGTCTGGATTCAGATTTTGGTCATATTGTTCACTAACTGCATGACAGCTTGGGCAACTTAAGTGATTTTGAAATCAGATAAGAAAACAAACAAAGCAGAATACTTAACTGAACATTAAAACGGGTACAGCTGGCCCTTTAAATCCAGCCATTTATTAGCTGGATTCGTCCAGCCGTGCAAGCAGTAGCAAGACTAGACTATTTAAAAAGAGATAAACACAGATTTATTCATTTCTAAAAAGACAAAATAGACAGAAGTCATTGAGGGTACAAAGAACCCCTTTGGTATCTTATCAACCAGTTCAGTCTCTAGTCCAAAAACTGTACATAGTTCCTTAGCCACATGTGTCTACAAAATAACCATTGTCCCTTCTTCAAGCCAAAAGAAGAAACCAAAATGGCATTGTCAATCCTCCTCCAAAAGGTACAACTCCAGCATTCTTTTTTGCGTCAACCATAAAATAACCGAAAACTACCAAGACTCACTTAAAACAGCAGCAACAGCAACTACTTCAGACATCTCACAATGAAAACAGCCGCACTGCAGGTTCTCTTCAGGTCTCCAGACAATTCTCAAGCTTTGCAGTTTCAAAGATAAAGCAAGTTTCAAGTACCACATTTCCAGTTCAGCTTACACAGGTCACAAGTTTCTCCAACATGCTTCCCCGGGCTCTTCACCACACTAGGTTGGGGATGGAAGCCCACAGCCTGGCTTCTCTACTCTGCTGCCACACATGATAGTGGCAGCTCTGAGGTCTCCAGCCTCCCTGCTATTCCTCTGCTCTCTCCTTTCTCCAGCTTTCTCTCTCTCTCCCCTCTGTTGCTCTCCAGCCGTGCTCCTTAAATCTCTGTTCCTCTTGCAGGAAGGCTTGACTTCCCTTCTCCAAATCTCCGCCCACAGGGGCACAATGACTGGTTTTTTAATGCAACATTACTATGCTAGGGCCATTGCCCCCCAATTTCACCAGAGCACCCTTATCAATTTCCGTGCTGAGTTTCCTCATCTGTGAAATGGAATTGATATAAGGTTGTAGAAATTAAACAAGTTTATGCAAATCAAGTACTTAGAATAGTGGTTAGTATAAGCTATGTAAGTTGACAATATTATTGATAGAATGTAGGCTCTACATGTCACATTTTACCAAAGAGATAAATTTACTTTTAGTTTGGAATCATTAGTGCCAGGGTAGATAACATCATGTAGATAACATCATGTAGATAACATCATGTAGATAACATCAAGTAGATAACATCATGTTTTTAAATAAAGCAGAATAAACATCGGTAGTAGTCTTTTTTTTTTTAATCCCCAGCCTCAGCTTCCCAGGTAGCTGGGATTACAGGTGCGCGCCACCATGCCCAGCTATTTTTTTGGGACTAAGTCTCACTACGGGCCCCAGGTGGGACTCGAACCATGATCCCTAGCCCTGGCCACTTCATAGGCTGAAACTTACAGGCATGAGACACCATGCCTGGCTAGTAGTAGTCTTCCTGGCATTCTCTTTGTGATCATTTTCCTTTTGGGTGGTTTTTGAAGTCTGATTCAAAGGATAACAACAGTGCCAAGGATTTTCCTGGATTTGAATACAAGAATTTGTGATAGTGCAATAGCAACTAATACTGCCACCCCTTCACCATTTTTTACTAATGATTATATTGTGCCTACATTTTAAGGATCAATTTTCTTAGTCTGGGGGAATAAGATGAAAGGGGTAAGTTTCTTTTTCTTTTTCTTTTCTTTTTTTTTTTTTTTGAGACTAGGTCTTGCTATTTTTGCCTGTGCAACTGCAGAAACTCAAGCCATCCCCAGCCTAGCTTGTGGTACCTGGGGTACCACACACTCAAGCCATCCCCAGCCTAGCTTCCCAGGTAGCTGGGATTACAAGCGCGCACCACCACGCCCAGCTATTTTTTTGGGACTAGGTCTTGCTATGTGTCCTGGTGGGACTCAAACCATGATCCCTGTCCCCAGCCATGGCTTCCTAGGCTGCCACCTACAGGCATGCGCCGCCATGCCGGGCTTAGGGGGTAAGTTTCAAATAGTTGTTTCCAGGCTGGCCACTATGGAAAAATTATTTCCTGTTGTATCTTATGCAATTCAGTTAATCTACAGGTTCTATGTGGCAGGGGAAAAATCTACAAAATTTGTAATCAAGAAATGTATATTGTCAATTTTATGTTTTACAATTTCTTTTTATCCCTTTTCTTATATTTCTTTACTAAGTAGAGTTCTTGTAAAGTTTATGTGAAATATTTTTTATTATACTAGTACTTATAATCATCATTTAAATATGCATTTTAAATTTGCTCTGGAGATTTTAGGAAAAGTTGAACATTTACTGGAATGAAAGAAATATATTTTGGGTTACCTGGGAGACTGAGACTGGAGATCACTTGAGTCTGCGGAGTTGGAGACCACCCTAGGCAACATAGCGAGACCATGTCTCTTAAAAAAAAAAAAAAAAGGAAATTTTGGAATATATCATTCTCTTGGGATAGTTAAAAATTTTAACAAAATTCTTCAAAAATTGAAAGTTTAATTTTTTCAGGTGATAAAATAATACTTTATGCTTACTACTAAAAAGTTGTGACATTGTGAGAAGTATACAGGTAGAAGAGGAAAATAGGTAATCCTACCACATAAAGACAAGCAGTGTTCACATTTGACATATAGTATATCATTTCATGTTTTGTTTTCTGTGTATATATGAATATTTTATATTTATTGTTTCTAAATAATGGGTCACACTGAATCTTGTAATTTGGGTTTTTCTCTTGGTATATTATGAGCAACACTCTAGTAAAAGAAGCTTTAGTTTTTATTATAAAAACTGAAGACATTATAAGAAATATAGAACAAAGTGAAAACTACAAAAATCCCACCTCATAGTGAAAACTTCTGTTTTGTTTCTATGCATATATACATATATAAACAGAAGGTAAATGGAATTATTTGTTTTATACCATTTATAGCCTGCTTCCTTCATTCACTGTGTCATAGATAAATTCTGTGATCCAAGTTGATTTGCCTTTGTTTGTTTGTTTGTTTATTTATTTTTCTGAGTCTAGGTCTCGCTATTTTTGCCTGTGGAACCTCAGGGTCACGTTGCCCAGGGTACCACGGATCAAGCAATTCCCAACCTCAGCTTCCCAGGTACCTGGGATTACAGGCATGCGCCACCACTCCCAGCTATTTTTTGGGACTAGGTCTTGCTGTGTTGCCCCAGGTAGGACTCAAACCGTGACCCCCAGACCCCACTGAGATGCCATAAGCTGTCACTAACAGGCATGTGCCACCATGCCTGGCCTCTATTTGCCCTTATTTTTAATGATCTCATTGTGTTTCATAATAAGATGATGTCATCATTTATTTAAGTACTTTCTTCTGATAATATTTAGGGTGTTTCTAGTTCTTGCTTTTATATACAGTGCTGTAGAGAGCCTACCTCTACATATCTAGCCATGTTTTTTTCTTAATTGAAATTCATAAAAAGTATTATTACCAGAAAAGTTTATGTGTATTTTAAAACATCTTGATAGCTGTTGCCTAATTGCCTTTAAGAAAAAGTTAAACCACTTGTATCCTTGAGCAAAAACTGGAATGGCATTTGTCAAATAAATTTAATTCCTAGTATTGTAGCAAAGTTACATTTTTAACAAAGTAATTTTGAGAAAAATTAAAAGGATGTAAGGCTAAAACTGATAGTTATATAGAATCAGATATAGGCAAGGGGAAAGTTAAAGGAAGAAAGGTGGTAAATTGAATTTTTGAGTTTTTAAGAAATGATTCCATTTTTGTACAATATAAGAATAAAGTTATTAGGTTGAATATGTCTTACTCTTTTCTTCTTACTCATGTTCATGAATGTGTCAGCATTGTCTATTTTATAGGTTGAGGGAAATCTATTTTTCTACTGAAACTAGTAAGAACTGGCATCAGAACAACTCTGCTCCAAGTGTATCTAGCAAATTTGATTACATTTTGAGCAGAGTTACTTTTAACTTCAGTAAAACTGACATAATGTATTCCAATTAACAAGTTATTTAAATTATGGGAAAGTGGGATCTAGTTGTATTAAGCTTACACTAGTTGTATTGTACTTTGTATGTAATTTTATAGACTACTTTAATAACATTTAATCTTTTTGACACCTGGGAGTTATATAGATAATAAATCCAAAACATTGGATGAAAAAAAAAAAAAAAGAAAACTTGCCTTGGATGAGTAAGAGACTTGTCCATGTTGTCTTCCTTAATCTGTAGGAGAACTAAGTTTTTTTAAAAAAAAACTGTTCTGACTTTTAATCCACTCCTTTTTTCTATAGTCAGGATCATTCTTGACTAACTATAGATATAATGGTAAAATATGAAATGTGATTCCTACCCTGACTGAGTTTAGCTTCTACTTGGGGAGACAGACTAGTAAACAGTCTGTTAAGTTATTATGTTAAATGCTCAGATTGGTGTCCTCTAGGACACAGGAAAGTGCAGATGTGCCTGGGGACCCAGGAGAGCTTTTGATAGGAAGTGACCCAAGCTTAGCCCTACAAACATAAAAAGCATCAGGTGAAGCTGAAAGCTTAGCTGTGGGAAGGGTATTCCAGCAAAAGAGAGCATATCTTGTTAGAAGATTTAGAGGTAAAAGCTTAATGCATTGGAGAATTGAAAGAAAATCAGTATGATGGACTAGATCATGATGCTAGAGATGAAGGAGAAAGTATGGACAGTTAAGGGTATACCTTTCAAAAGAAATGATAAATTAAGCCGGGCACAGTGGCTCGTGCCTGTAAGCTTCAGCCTATGAAGCGGCTGGGGCTAGGATCGCGTTTCGAGTCCCGCCTGGGGCCCATAGCGAGGCCTAGTTCCAAAAAAAAAAATAGCTGGGCGTGGTGGCACACGCCTGTAATCCCAGCTACCTGGGAAGCTGAGGCTGGGGATTGCTTGAGTCTGTGATACCCCGGGCAACGAGAGTCTGCGGTTCCATGGGCAAAAATAGCGAGACCTAGTCTCAAAAAAAATAACAACAACAACAAACAAAAAAAAAGAAAAGAAAAGAAATGATTAAGTTGGATATAATACACAGACTGCATTAGTAGTAGTAGGGTGGAAAGGAGGTTGTGAGTATCAGTATCAAAGCTAAATAAATGTAACCAAAAGGTACTTTATACAATTATTATATATGTGTTGTGTTTTCTTTTTTAGCTTTAAAGGTTAAATAATCCTATTGCTGAAAATAGATAACTGTGTATTATTCAACATGGTTAAACCCTGGAGATTAACTTTGGCTATCACATTCTTTTGCTGCCATTTTTAGCCTAGTTTCCATATTCTGGTATGTGTAGGTTAATTTTCCTCCAAAGAACCCTAGCCTTTGACCTAGTATTTAGAGGATAGATCATTAAGAGAGGCTTATTTTTTATTAGAACTTAATAACCTCTCATCCAGACAAGAAGATGTTAGTGGAAAGCCAAGGAGAAAGTAGAATGGAGGAACTGGAGCAATTATACATATATATATATATATACATACATACATTTTTATTTTTATTTATTTTTTTTTTTGGAGACTAGGTCTCGCTATTATTTGCCTGTGGAACTGCAGCTCACGTTGCCCGGGGTACCACATACTCAAGCCATCCCCAGCCTCCGCTTCCCAGGTAGTTGGGATTACAGGCTCGCACCACCATGCCCAGCTATTTTTTGGGACTAGGTCTTGCTGTGTTGCTCTGAGCGGGACTCGAACTGCAATCCCCAGTCCCTGCTCCGGCTTCTGAGGCTGCTGCTTACAGGCATGCACCACCATGCCCATCAGAGACTTCTCCAATTTTATTATAAACATTTAATGTTATAGATTTCCCTCTCAGCACTACTTTATCTTTCTTGGACAAATTGTTGTTGTTGGCCAAATTTTAATGTGCTGTATTTCAATTTCATGCAGTTCAAAGTATTTTATATTTCTTCGATACTTCCTCTGCCTGTTGGATTATTTAAAAGTATGTGGTTTTATCTCCATGTATTTGGAGATTTTTATGCTATCTTTCTGATACTGATTTCTCATTTCATTTATTATTATAGGAACAAAGACATGTGCTGTATAGTTTCAGTTCTTTGAAAAAAAAAATATGTTGTTTCTTGCCCAAAAATAAAGCCACAAAAGTTTTGGATATGTTAAAATTAAGATTCTTTTGGTATATTGTATATATACGATGCATCAATGTGGATTCTGGGGGAGGGGAATCAGAAGTAAAGAAAAAAAATTCCCTGCCTGCACCAGTTTATGTTCTGGTTGGAAACAAAATAAACAAGTAATTATCAAATGTCAGAGGGTGAGAATGGGCAAATCTATAGAGACAAAAAGTAAATTACTGGTTGCCAGGGACTAAAGGGATAAGGGATTAGGGAAAGGCTGTTAATGGGTACAGGGTTTCTTTTTGGTTATGGAAATGTTTTGGACTTAAATAGTGGTGATGGCTGCAAAATTTTATGAATGTAGAGAGACGTAAGGGAATTGAAGGAATAAGCTATAGGGGTATCTATGGAAAGAACTTTCCATGTGAAGTGAGGACAGAGGGTTTGAGATTGAAAAGGTGCTTTACATGTTCAAGAAACTGCAAGGACAGTATTGCTGCAGTAGAATGGAAGAAGTATAGGAGATAGAAAGATTTAAGTGTTTTTAGATTATATAAGAACTTTGGATTTTACTTTGATATGGGAGCTGAGTGATGTCATCTAAATTAGGTTAAAATGGAGTATTTAGACCACAGTGTAGTAATGTATTGTTGTAGTGAAACAGAGACCACTTTCAGTTAGAAAGCAGTTGCATTAGTCCAGGTTAGGCAGTTAGGTCAGGATGGTAGTGGTGGAGGTAGCAAGAAATAATGGAATTCTATAAAGTGTGCTTTATAGAAATAGTAGACAGGATTTATTTATGGATTGGGAGTAGAATGACAGAGAAAAGAGGGGTGAAATATAATCAAAATTTTTGAATTGAGCAAATGAGGAAAAATGTTCAATGGTGATGGCAGAGACTCATGTGGATGGATGGGGGATTGGGCAGAGTAACCCAAGAACTTGGTTTTGGACAGAGGATGATATCTCTATATGAATGAGTATTCCTTTATTTATATCTGTAAATCTGAAACTAGAGGCAGACGTTGATAGCTATTGATTTATACGTATAATTTGAGTTATGGTTAAAATTAAAGCTCAAGAGAATGATGGAAAGATGATTGAGGATTCATTTCTCAGGGGCGTGGGGAAGATCATAATATTTAAGAGGAATGCAAAAAGTATTTAGACTGAAAACCAGCCAACAAGGTAGGAAAACAAAGAGAAGGTAGCAGAGAGAGGAGTTTCTAGAAAGCAATAGTAGTGACAGAAGATCCAAGTCAGGAGTTTATTGGTAGCTGAGTAATTTTAACAGAATAGTTGGAATAGAAGCCAAGTAGTAGGTGGTTGATCGAGTAATAAATGTGTAAAGGAAATGGTGGCAAATAAGGATGGCAACTTTTATTGTACTATATTTTGGGAAGGATAGGGGAGGTGGAAGCTTAAAAAGAAATAGGAATAGAACTTTTTTTTTTGAGACTAGATCTTGCTATTTTTGCCTGTGAAACCATAGGCCTCGTTGCCTGGGGTACCACAGACTCAAGCCATCCCCAGCCTCAGCCTCCCAGGTAACTGGGATTACAGGCATGCGCCACCACGCCCAGCTATTTTTTTTTGGAACTAGGTCTCACTACGGGCCCCAGGCGGGACTCGAACTGTGATCCCTAGCCCCGGCCGCTTCATAGGCTGAAGTTTACAAGCACGAGCCACGGTACCCGGCCTGGAATAGAACTTTTTTTTAATGGAGTGAAGGAGCTTAGATAAAGGACAGGATGTAATTAATACAAGAAAGTTTTGGAAGTAAAGGAGAACTAGTACAGAGTTGCTCCTTTTCTTGAGCCTGAAGGGATACAGAGGTAAGGAAGTTTGTGTATGTTTTCTCTTTGGAGGAAAAAAACAGTACTTTGCTAAGATCGATAAATATAGGGTGGTAACTTTAAGAGAATCATTATGAGAAATGGGGAGGAGTAAAACTTCCAAAAAAACCACCATGGATCCCTGAGCTACTTTGAACAAGCTACTATGAATTCATAGTGGCAGTAGTTTGTGTGCTTTGATTTGGTCTATCAAAATTTAGAAATTAAAGCTGAGCGTGGTGGCACAGGCCTGTAGTTCAAGCACTGGGAGGTAAGAGGCCTGGGATCATTTGAGTCCGTGGGTTCGAGACTACCTCGGGCAATATAGCGAGAGACTGGTCTCGAAAAAGCGAGTGGGCACAGTGGTGCGTGCCTGTAATCCCAACTACCTGGAAAGCTGAGGCTGGGCATCGCTTGAATCCACAGGATCAGGATTACCCGGGGCAGCATAGTGAGACCTAGTCTCAAAAAAAAAAAAAAAAAAAAAAAAAGAAATTATGTTTGGAACTGTTGAAAATGATTGGTTAGGGTCAGTGAGGTTTGGGCGTGATTAACAAAGTGAAGATGGTTTGAAAACATTGAGTGGGGTAAGGAATTCTTCAAGACACAGCCTCATCTTTTCTTTGAAGTTATACCCTGTTGTTCTTTTTCATTTTAGGCTTCTTTTTCCTGCTAATGTGGTATTATGTCTACCCTCTTTATATACATATCTAGATAGGAACACTGTTAATATGTTAATATTTCTTTCAGACATGTTTATATATACATGTCTTATTTGTACATTTCTGCATAAATGGATTATACAGTACATTATCTGCTTATTAATATTATTAGAAACAAACCTACTACAATTATTTATAATAGCTGCAAAGTATTCCATGATTTAAATAAGAGAAATATACTTTAAATTTGCCAATCCTTAGATGATGGACTTTTATTTTTTAACTTTTGAAACATTTCTGTAGCACAATAAACAATTTTTTTCCTAGTCAGTTACAGTTATTTCTTGTGAGTGATAAAGCTAATATATATGTAGTATCTCCTCTATGGGGAGCACTGTTCTAAGTGCTTAAATTTATCTTTTATTTTTAAATTTCATTTGCTGTTACATTTCAAGATATATCCTTTAAACTTTCATCATTTGAGAATAGAGTAATTCAGTAAGACTACATGCATATGATAGTACAAGTTCACCTAAAGCATCTATAGAGAGTAGTGATTAAATATGTAGAAGTTTAGGAGCTGGGCGCGGAGGGGTGTGCCTGTAATCCCAGCCTTGGGAGGCTGAGGCCAGGGATCACTTGAACTCGTAGGTTTGAAACTACCCCAGGCAAAATAGCGAGACCTAGTCTCTAAAAATAAACCACTATGTAGAAGTTAGGACAGATCTTGATTTAGATCTTTGCTCAGCTATGTATTGTAAATTAAGCTTTCCAGTTTACTACATTAATAAATTGAAACATAAGGCCTGGTGATCTAATTTATTTCCTACTCCTCATCTTTGAGAGAATTTTATAACTGAGATGAAATAGTGATTATCAAAATTTTTGTTTAGCTAAAATCCTTCATGCTCTTATATAATGTTAGATTAAGGAAAAGTACAGAAAACTTGGTTATCGCCAGGCACGGTGGCTTGTTCCTGTAAGCTTCAGCCTATGAAGCGGCCAGGGCTAGGGATCGCGGTTTGAGTCCTGCCTGGGGTCCGTAGCGAGACCTAGTTCCAAAAAAATAGCTGGGCGTGGTGGCACGCGCCTGTAATCCCAGCTACCTGGGAAGCTGAGGCTGGGGATGGTTTGAGTCTGTGGTACCCCGGGCAACGAGAGCCTGCGTACGGTATCATGGGCAAAAATAGCGAGACCTAGTCTAAAAAAAAAAAAAAGAAAGAAAAGAAAACTTGGTTATCTTTCATTAATAAATGTTCACAATTGATAAGTCATATCTGTCCTATCATTATAAAACATGTATATAAAAAAAGAAGTTAAAATGTCCTTGATTAAATATTGGCTTTTTAAAAAGGAAGCCATAAACTGTGATCCAAGTTTTATTTGAAAAGGGCTAGAAGCAAATAGTCTAGGTCCCTGAGACTTGAGGTGATTTTTATTGTCACCTTTATAGTTAAAAATATATATATCTACCTTTTCCATAGCAATGTGTTCTTTATCTTTTGGTTGACCACTCTTAAAACTTAAAAAAAAATCAAAATAGTAATCTTCATGTATTAGGACATTATGAATAACTGATAATTTATTATCATTTAACATTTCTCACAGATTGTTTAGTATTTATAGTTATTGCAGCGCTCTAAGTGCTCTTAAAATTTTTCATTGGAGACTTAAAAAAGAGTATATCTCTCTGTAAGCGCTGATTCTGTGATGTATATAATCTAAAATTATCACTTTCATCATACATGTTCTAAATGAAAGAGCTTCCTGAGGTTTGAGCGCAGGTTTGAGCTGAAATCAGTACTACTCTATATATTAACAGATCTTGGTGATGGAAAGATACCAGCTCTAAGTTTTAATAACACTAGATATATTAATGATAATTATGTAATTAATATTAATCACTAATATTGGTTTGTTTCTATGATCCTGGTTTATTGGATTCTTGCATTATCACATTTAATCCTAGAACAACTTTATGAAGTATAGATGGTGTCATTGCACCTAACTCATTGATGAGTACATAGCAACACACATTAGAGCTGAACTTAATGTCACCAAAGGTGGTTCAATTTTGTACCAGAACAGCCTCCTCACTGTCACCTTGACACTTATCTATCCTGGTTCTGTGTGAGATTTGTGAAGTTAAATGTGTATTTTAAACATCTTACCTGCTTTTAGTACCTAGTAAGTACTCCAGAAAACAATCGCTTTGAAATAGGTAGCATATTCCACCTGGTGGTCAAATAAGGAAGTATTTTTATTCCATGCATGCATATGCATTCGTTCGTTCGTTCGTTCGTTCGTTCGTTCGTTCGTTCGTTCGTTCGTTCGTTCGTTCGTTCGTTCGTTCGTTCGTTCGTTCGTTCGTTCGTTCGTTC